>JAPYYR010000182.1:0-43124 GCA_030523065.1 Aphidius colemani | reverse complement strand
AAAAAAAAAAAAAAAAAAAAAAAAAAACAAAAAAAAAAAAAAAAAAAAAAAAAAAAAAAAAAAAAAAAAAAAAAAAAAAAAAAAAAAAAAAAAAAAAAGGGGAAAGGTCGTATTTATTTAGTAATAGCAATAATGATAATAATAATTATGTATTTATGCAAGCAACACTTATTGAAGTGCATTTATTTATTGAAAGTAAATTAATAAATACTCAATGATGTAATACATCTTCGCAAACATTCCACTAGATCAATGCAGTTATTTTTATTTGTTATTTTATTGTTTAAATTTATGTACCAGTTATGCCAATAAGTATATCAATTATTTTAATCAAGCCAATTTGATTGTGAAATAGTTCGAATTGTCATTTGAGGTGATACCTGATTGCTTGAATTTATTAAATTTTTTTGTTTTATTTTTTGACGATTTTTTAATTTAAATAAATTATTCAATTTTTTTGCTTTCATATATTCTTTTATGTATGATTCATGACCTGTATTTATACCAACAACTGGTACTTCTAGAAGTGCTTTGTCTTTTGGAAATGGTTGTAAAGCTGATATTGCACGACTAACACCAATCTAAATGAAAAAAATGAAATAATCATAATTTGTTAAAAACAAAATGAGTTATATAATATTTGATTTTTTCTTTTTATTACTGTTTTATGTCTGACACCATGTTCAAAAAGATCTGCTCCAATTAATTCTTCATGTTCAGCCATTCTTATTGGAATAATTAAATTAACAAACTGAAGTAAAAACAAAAAATTTTTTATACATTATTTGCTATTTTTAAAACGTTATTATTAATCAATTTTACCCATAATAACATCATTGATGAAGTAAATGCCCATATAGTGAGACACAGTACTGCTAAACTTTGTATACCAAGCAAATACCATCCTCCACCTTTAAAAAGTCCACTTCGTCCACTGGTTGTATTAATAGCACCAGGATTATCGGCAAAAAATCCAATCGATAAAAGGCCCCATATGCCCGATGCACCTTATTAAATTATATTATTAATTTTTCATCAAGTTTTATTATAATATGTATTAATTATACCATGAGTAGCAAAAGCACCAACTGGATCATCAATTTTGAATTTATCAACGATTGGCATTGTAAAACAAGTTATAAAACCTCCAACCATTCCAACAAAAACAGCTTCCTTAGCTTGAAATAAAAAACAGCCACCAGTTACAGCAACAAGAGAGCCAAGAATACCATTTATTTGACTGAGAATGTCAATACCATGTCGATTAGTTAGACTAAAACTTAGTCCAACAATACCACCACCCATGCTCGCCATTACTGTTGATACAGCAGCTCTAGCAGAATATTTCCATTTATCTTCATTTACACCATATGTTGAACCACTGTTAAAAGCCAACCAACCCCACCAAAGTACAAATAAACCTAATATTGCATTAACAGGATTACCAAGTGGAAGTGGATCAAATCCATTGTCATATCTTCCCAAACGAGGACCCAGCATCACTGCACATGCTGAAATTATTATTTTTAATAATCATTAACTTAGCCAACTACGTTTATTGAATGTTTAATTTCATTACCAAGAGCAGAAAAACCACCAACTAAATGCACTACACCTGATCCAGCAATATCAACAGCTCCCAAATGTTTTAAAAATCCATGATCACCCCACATCCAACCAGCCGGAATACAATAAACAATAGTATTTAAAGATGAAAATAAACAGTATGCTTTAAAATTACATCTTTCAGCTAGTGCACCACTTACAATTGTTGTACTTGTTGTACAAAATGATAATTGAAATAAAAAAGCAGCACAAATTGGACCCATTAAATCATCATAAATATATGGATCAATTAAGTAACCACTTGTACCAATAAATGAATTCGTTGGTTTATCAAAACCAAAACTCATACCAAAACCAAATGCCCAATATGTTAATCCACCAAGTGATATATCAACAACATTTTTCATCATTATATTAACTTCATTTTTAATTGATACACAACCTGATTCCAACATTCCAAAACCTGTTTGCATCGTAAATATAATAAATGAACTCGAAACAATCCAAATACTGTCTTCTTTGCCAATTTTAAATAATATCGGTATATATTCACTACTAGTTGTATTTTCATTTGCCATAACTTTTTATTTGCTATATTGTTGAAAAATAACTAGTAAAACATTGAAGAATAACAAAATAAGACTGACGTTAAACAGAAAAAACATAAACAATTAAATATTTAAATTTTATTGATTTTATTATGACAATTCACAAAGAGAATATTATCATTTTATAATGAGGATATTTAATGATTATTTGATGAATTTTATTCTTGTATTTGTATTTTTTTTTTTTATTTATTGACGTTTACATCGATTTTTTTTTATCTATCACGATTAAGTCTTACACTATTAATTTCTATTATGATAATATATTCATTTACTTTTTTTTCTTTTTCCCATATATTATCACTTGTTGTTCCTTTCATCACTCTAATTTATATATGTTATAATAATATTATATTATACCATGTTAATATAATAATAATAATAATCTAACTGCAATTAAAAAAAACCACTTAATTGTGTTTCTTTTTTTTTTTAATATTTCCCAGTCAGATAGCCGCGCATAATTGTTAGATAATTAAAAATTTTGAATCGTCATAAAAATGCATTGCAGCTTGCATATATTCAAAGAAAAAACAAAAATAAACAATAAAAAAAATAAAATGAAATTATTTGTGATATAAATATTGAAATAATTTCGATTTTTTTTTTTTTGTCTTTATAAAATAGTTTTGTGAGATTAATATAATACCTAAATCATTAATAATATTAACATTTATTTTTTTTTTTGTTTTTTGAATAAAATTCATGTTATTAATAAAATTTTAAAGCAAAACTAAATATCTCAAATATGTACTTATGCTTTTTTTTATTTTTTTTGTATTTTTATATCTTGATTTTTATGCATATGTATTGTATTGATCTTTTTTTGTTAAATGTTCTTCTCAAGAACTGGTAATTTTTAATGTCCATAAACGTTTTCATCACTGTAGGCTATGTAAAGGAAACAATCTTCTTCATGATGTTCCTAGAAATTTCGATAAATTTGTTTAAAAATTGACATTCAAGGTTGTTGGATCAAATTAAAGACAGCAAGTATGTATTATAAAAATTACCTGATAGAGTGAGCCCATGGTTGCACTTGTTGGTGGAATAATATTGTTGACAAAGAAAAACAACGCATCCTCAGGACGTAGATGAATACGTTTACGAATCAAAAAATAAAACTGACCTACAGTAAGATCAGAAGGTACCAGATACTTTTGTTTATCAAGGTCACTGATTTTAGCTTTTGGTGCTTTCTCAACAATTACCTGCAAAAAAAAAAAAAATAAAAAAATAAATAAGTAAATTACTTTATTATTACCTTGAATACACACAGCCAATTGCTGTTAAACTACGGCGTAGATTACTTTCACGGTCAGTTATTATTGTTTTTGATGACAAGAAAAATAAATAAAAAACATCTGACTAATATAAACATTAGTGGTTTTTCTTTTCACGTTCTTATATATATTTTTAATCTACTACGTAAAGCCAATGACGTCTGTTATTAATGATATAAAATAAAATATAAATATTCTTTTTTTAAAAAAAATTCACATGTACATTAAAATGTTGACTAGTTAATAGTAATGGTATATAATATACATTGTCTGTGTATGAATGTATGCAACATATATGTCGTCATTGACAAATGAAAAAACACAAATCATGTTTTTTCATAATTTGTAAATATTTAATTTTTTATATTTACATAACTTGGTATAAGTTCATTGACACAATTAAAATTTATATTTAATTTTTTAAATATTTTTTAATAATTATTACTTACAGGAACTCTGTCTGGATACTTTCGTCTAATTTTTTCGCCCTCCGCCTTTCTTTTCTCAAAGGGATGTTCTTCCTTGTACTGGAATTTCATGATTGCAAAAAATATATTACTTAGTTTATTAATTATCGAGATTTTTTATAATTATTTTATGATGTTTTTAGGTATTCAACACGACAAAATAATATTTATTTATTGAACAATGGAATTTTTAGATTACACAAAACTGATTGATATTGAAACGGATACACCAACCAACGAATGAACACCTTTTTTTTTTTTTTGTGTTTCTGAAAGGCTCTTAGATTCGCTACTGTCACAACAATAACCGCGCATGCGTACTTGTTTAGACGCATTGAATGATTGAATCCCTAGGGAATAATAGCTACGCCATTAATAAAATTAAGTTTCAAAATTAAAAAACAAAAAAAATAAATAAAATATCATAATTTTTTTGTTATAACTTATAAATAATAAATATACATGTATTTTATTATATATATTCAAAAATATTAATATCAATTCCGAATTCTAGTGCTGTTTAATTCAAAGGTTTAAGTTATATGAATGAATAAATTCAAATATTGCCGCGTTTTTATTATGCGTCATAAGCGGTGTCTGCCTTGTCGACAAGCAAGAAAATTGTGGGAAGATGGCCGCCGATTTCGGCAACACTGAAATCATAGCCTAATGCCTTTTTCTTTTTAGCTCGCTACTTGCGTGGTAGATAACATGGTTTCGGTAAGAAAGTTTTTTTTAATGAAAAATTAAAATTTTAAGTAATATTAATTAAATAACAAGTGCATAAATATTTATACAGTTATCAAATTGTATATTAAAAATGATTTTATATTGGTTATTAAATATTATCGTGAGATTGTAATGAAAAAGTTGGATTATAAATCTGCTGTTATTCTGTGATCATAAAACACATGGCTTAATAAAGCTTATTGACAGTTATTTTCTTTTGATATTTATTCATTTTTTTTGTTCTATTATTTTTTGTTAAATAAGTTTTTCTTTTTTTATTTTAAACAATTGGCTTGTAAGCATTATTTTGATATATTTATGAATTACAGAAAGTTGCAGTCAAGGCCCCTGCCAAGCCAAACATGGCCAAAAAAGCCCATCTTCGTGGCAAAAGCCAGAAAAAAAAGGTGTCTCTCAAGTTCACCATTGATTGTACTCATCCAGTTGAAGATAACATCATGGATGTAGCCAACTTTGTAAGTATTTAATTGCATTTGTGCAATCCTCAAAAATAAAATCCTAACCTTCAATATCATGCTTGGAAATTGTAAACATATTGAATATCAATACTAATTTATTTTTTTTCTATAGGAAAAATATCTTCAAGAAAGAATCAAGGTCAATGGCAAAACTGGCAACTTTGGCAACAACGTTACAATGGAGCGCAACAAGAACAAGCTCTCAGTCAACAGTGACGTTGATTTTTCAAAGAGGTAAGTGTCGTTCTAATTGTTGAAAATGAAAAACAAACAAATTGATAACCTCTAAGTTTAACAATAATTTCCCCCCAATGCATTATACTTATCAATGTAACCGATATTTGCACTGATCATTGACGAAATTGTTTTATAGGTACCTCAAGTATTTGACTAAAAAATACTTGAAGAAAAATAAATTGCGTGATTGGCTCCGTGTTGTCTCCAAAGACAAAGATACATATGAATTACGTTACTTCCAAATTTCAAACCAAGATGATGACGAAGATGATGCTGAATAATTTTTTTATTATGTAATTAACATCTGTTGTCAGGAATAAAAAATATATAAAATAATATTCATTTCAATGCATTTACTGAATTATTAATTATTACACATATAACCTTAACATTTTTTCAAAAATACTCAGATATTTTTATAACGAATTAAATATTATATAATTTATATAAATACATATTCGATTGTTTTAATCAAATTAATATTTTTGCAGATTAATACTAAAACGACAATATTTTATTTGTAATGTTCCAACAAATAGAGTATTTAATCCAGCAGAAAAAGAAAGAAATTACGAGACAACGAGGCTAATAAAAACAAAAAGTGTTGTAATAGTCATAATGAGGATCAATTTGAAAATTATAAACAATCAAGTGACTATATTTTTATTAAGAAATTGAATGATAGTAAAAATGTTTAAAAACCTTTAAATAAGTTGAACAATTTATGAACATGGCAAAATTAGTTTAGAAGTGCAATTTGTGTAAGTGTATGACTATGGGAATCCACGAAATAAAATAGATTGGCGTCTGCGGAATAGCAACTACTTTGTAATCGATAACAGACCTTTTTCTGTTCAGGGGGTAGAATGTCATCTAAATCATCAAATGGATTGAATGATGTGAAAGACTTGCTAATATTAAAAAATAATAAATATACTAGGTATGTAAATTAAATTTTTTTTTGTTCATTAAATATTTATATAGATTCGATTGAAATACATCTATTGCATAATCAAGTCTTAAAAAATTTGAAAGGCTAATTGTTAAAATATAAATGTTTTATATTTTTATAAAATAATATTATCTTATCATTGTTTTTTAACGCTCTTTAGCCACAATTAAATAATGAATAATTTATTTTTTCGAGATATTCATTTGGCAATTCACTTGTATTTTAAACTAGTTTGAAAAATTTATAAGTAAATTTATAATAAGTCATTTTATTTATGAGCTTGACATTAACATCGATTGTCAAAGCAAAACAAAAGATTGCATGTATGATAATTAAATAAATAATAATGTCAAAAGTACAAAAACAAATGAAACTGTTTATTATTCCAGTGTGATCTTGTCATTCGTTTTTTTTATAATTTTACAGATAACTTAATAAAATAAAAATATTATCATTCAGTGTCTATTAATGCCATGTGAACTTTGGTATTTTTTTAATTTTTAAATATACCTTTCGTCAAATTCGTTTTTTCAATATTTTACATAAATTTCTATCAATTAATCCAACTTGTTCTGTAAATTTTGTTCCAACCACAGAAAAATTATTCAACATAACAATTATGACTTGAATATAATTTCCTCCAAAGAAGAAAACAGTAATGAAATTGAGTAATAGAATAATTATAATTGAACAAATTACAAGATGGAATAACAAATTTTATTTTCTTTCAAACAATTTTTTTTTTGCATTTCGAAATTACTTTTTTTATTAAATTAAATTTTCCAATCAAAAATAAAAACATAGCATTGTTAAAATTAAAAAAAAAAAATAAAACTGATTGTATTATTCTCTCTAATTGATCAGATAAAAAAAGTCAGATGTGTGATAGCAGTAATGCCCCCATCGGAAGAAGAAAGCCTTTGGCTAGTTGCAAAAAGTGGAAGTGTATCATCATTTCAATCAACTGTTGGAGGACAAATAACAAGACCAATTACTCATACTAGAGGTATTCTTTACACCGAAGAAATGACAAGTAATACATCAAAAGAATCGATTGGAGAAATTCCAACAACATCAGCAATAACAAATGTCAATTCATCAGCTCCATCATCAGGAGATCACGAAATTGAACCTGATTCAATTGATTCAACAGCAGATATTGATCTTATGTCACATTTTCATGAAGATGCTATTAAACAGGTTTAGAAAAAAATATTTCTTGTTAGTTTTATTTTTTTATAGTTTTAAAATTTGTTTTTGAAATTGATATTTACAAAAACCCGACATTCGATTGGTCGTTAAATGAGTAAATCCAGGTATTTTATTTATCTTTTTCTTTCACACGTAACATACAGTCGCTAAAAGATAAAAATACTTTTTTTAAAATATATGTATGAGTACTTATATGTACACTTATATCAAATAAGTGTGGATTGGTAAAAAGTGTAGATACATGTAGTAAAAGTACTTGCGTTTGCATAAGTATATGTGGGAAAACAATTATTTTTTTTACTCTATTTATTTGAATGTTTGTATTTGTTACTGAGGTCAATATTTACTTGGATCAATTTTTACAATTTTTTTTTTTGTAATTAAAGTACATAATTTTTGAAAAATTATGGAAGAAAATCAAGACAGTAACCGGGTTAAACAACCACCTGATAATGAATCTTCCGAATTACTTGAAGCTCTCAAGGATCTTCAGCCTGTAAAAAAAAGATACTTATATTTTTTCCATTTCAATGATTTAAATTAACATTATTATTAAATTTATATATTGTAATAATACTTTTTATTTTGTTCAAATATCTCGGACATTAAAATTGATTTATTTTTTAAAAATTATTTCTAAAAAATAGGTTATATTATTGTTGTTGTGTCATATAACAATGTTTATTGTTGTTTATATTTTGTTTTGAATTTTTAGACTGGTGTTGGATATTTTCAAATAATGGTAGCAATATTTGCTGGATTAAGTCTTTCAGCAGACATCGAATTTTTTGTTGTACCATATATATTACCAAGTGCCGAAGTTGAATTATGCATTGAGGATAGTGAAAAGAGTTGGCTTAAAAATATAAGTTTATTTGGAATGGCACTTGGAGGATTCGCTTGGGGTGGTTTAGGTGATCGTATTGGTAGACGTCGTGCTTTATTATCAGCAATGTCAGTACACTTACTCTTCATTACAATTGCAACATTTATGCCAACTTATGGTACACTGATGTCTGTTAGATTTTGGTCAGCTATTGGGTAAGAATTCATTTAAAAAAATACAAAAATATAATCAACAGTTAATTTATTAAAAGACTAATTTGCTTTGACCATAGTATTGGTGGTGCAATGCCACTTGCATATGCCTATCTAGCTGAATGTTGTCCGCGAGGAAGCCGAAGTATTTGGACTGGAATTTTAGTAGCAGCTGGTGCTCTGGGTGGTGTATATGTAGCATTACTTGCTTGGTTTGTTGTACCAACAACTGGTGAAATGATTGTTCTTGAAAATAAAGCACATTTCAGTGCTTGGCATAGATTTTTAATATTTTGTTGTTTACCAGCTTTGTTTTCAATTATTGGACTAATTTTTTTACCAGAAAGTCCACGTTATTTAATTGAAGCTGGCCATGATGTTGAAGCCATGATGGTTTATCAAAAAATATATAAAAAAAATAATACAAATAAAAATACAACTGGTTCACAGTATCAATTGTCAGAACTTGAATTGCCAAGTAAAAAATCACGTGGACAAACAAATTTATCATCATCAATATCTGACCAAACAGTACTTGGTGATATTATTCATTCAATTAATTTATTTACAAATTCATTTTGTGAACTATTTACTGCTCAATATATACGTGTTACTGTAACGTTATTTTTAATATGGTCAACAATTGCATTTGTATATTATGGAATTTTAATTTGGTGTCCTGAATATTTAAAACATATACGTGCAAATGAATATTCATTACAATCAATAAGTTATTATGACAAAGAATTCAATGGTACAATTTTTACTGATTCACTTGATAATTTACAATATAAAACATCGAAATTTTTTAATTGTCAATTTAATAAAATGATAATTAGTCATGTTAAATTTTATAATTGTACATTTAAATCAGTTGATTTTACAAGTATACGATCAAGTAAAACATATTTTATTGACAGTGAAATTGTTGATTCAAAATTTGTTGATACTGATTTATCATCACAAGCATTTATAAGATGTAAATTTGAAAATAATACTGATTTAAGTTTAAAAGGACCTTGTCCAACACTTGATCTTGATTATAATATATATATCGAAGAAACACTACATGCACATCTTGTCGCTCAATTGGCATTTATATTTGCTGCTGCATTTGCAGGCTTTGCACTCAATGAATTTCGTCGTCCAAAAATGATTGGTAAGATTTTATTTAAATTTGAATTCGCTCAAAACTGTAATATTTAATTGACTTATTTATTTTATACTGTGGATGTTTCATTATATTTTTCTTTTTCAGGTTTATCACTTTTTATATCAGCAATTGGAGCTCTTTGTATAATATTTGTTCAAAATCATAGATCATTAATTTTAAGTTTTGAAGGTGGTTTTATGATTATTTTTTCAATTGCTTGGGCTCTTATGACACTAGTTACACTAGAAAGTTATCCAGCGCACATAAGATGTTGTGGATTTGGTATTATGGCTGTTGGTATTAGATTATCAGGTTTAATTGGTACTGTTATTTATCAAAATCTCATTGATGCACCACTTATTGCACCTGCATTACTTACAACCACAACATTATTTTTTGCAAGTGTCGCGGCTTTTAAACTTCCGGACACACATGTAGTTTTTCTGTAAAAAAATTAAGGTATATTTTATTATGTTTATATGATAACATGTTTGAAATAATTTTGCATAAAATTGTTTGCCACATAAGGTGTGTGTATGTGTGTGTGTGTGTGAGAGAGAGAGAGAAAAAAAATAATTTTATATTTTTGTTTACATACAAATCGCACAGGCTGTGGGTTAATTATTATTGTCAAGTTTAAATTGATGAAAATATTACGACTGATAATTATTATAATAATTTTTTTAATTTATTGAAACTTTTATTTACAATTATTTATTTATTTTTAATTATTATTTTTAGTATAAAAATTTAATTACTTCCACTGGGATTTTTGTCTTGTAATTTTACAATATTTTTTAGTTAAAATATTACTTACTATTTATGAGAAGACGGAAAAATAAAAATTACTGTCAATGTAAAAGTTGTCTAAAAATTTTTTTAGACATTTGAGATTTTAGCTCTGAACAAAAACATAGTCAATCAAAAAAAAAATGTTTATTACTTTTTCAATGATAATAATTATTTTATGTATATACTTTTATATTATTTAAATCAATTTTTTAAAACATATTATAAATATATATATTTTAATTAAAATGTGTTTGTATAGAATATATTCACCGTTTAATTGTATAAATAATACATAATAATCATAAAGGATGTTTTAAAGATAAAGAATAAGCTGTTGCATATTAAAAAAAAAAATTATTTCACTGGTCAAATAAGTTATAAATCGAACGTTAATTATAAAATTCTTATAGGTAATAAGAAAAGCAAATGTAAAAATAAAAAATAATAAATAAAAAGTATAAATATGAATGATTTATTTCTCTATGTTGCTTAAATATTGATAAGTAATTCAAAATACATTAAATAAATAAAGAAATGTCATACGTATTTATTGTATATATTATTATCACACACTTGTTATAAAGGTTGTATTTTATACCTCAAATTAATTACATTAATATACAATATTTATTAAAATAATGAGATAAATATAGCTTAAAATAATAATTATTAAATGCCTTCAATATTTTGTTTTTTTCTTTTTTATAATCGGTGCATAAAGATCATTATTTTATCGTACAAGCTAAGTTATACAATATTTTTGTGGTAAAATATTTACTTTCTATCTCAATCTTAATTATCGTTATTACAATTATTATTACTATTATTAAATGTACAAGTTTATCTAAATTCATTTATTATTTAACTGCTATAAAAATTTAAAAAAAAGTCTTCATTTTTTTTTTATCAGTCATCGGAGAGTACACACACTCCAATTTTTTTGTGCGCTAGTTTTACAGATTTATTATAAATAACTTTTGTTTGATCATTGTTTTTTTTATTTTTTTTGTTATAAATGTATGTAAAAAATTTTGTATACAATTAGTTTCCGACGAAATATATGTTTATATATTATGTAGAAAAAGTTTATTTTTAAAATAAATTAAAAAAAATAATAATACATAAAACATGTATAAAATATTAACGTCTAAAATAATACTTGAAAATCATTTTTTTTTAATGTGAATTTTTTTTTTTTTAAATAATTGAAAAAAAAAAAAAAAAAGTTTTAAAATCAATTTGTACAATAATACTCATCGACTCATTTGACGTAAATTATAGTTAATAATTGAAAAACAAATTATAATACAATACAACAATTGAAACTGTAAAAAATAAAAAAAATTACAATTAGTTTGACAGTTCAACTGCAGTATAAAAAAGGTTATCGAACATTTTACTTAGATTTTACTTATCGTCCATTTAAAAATGACACGGTGGTCATTGTCTATTTCACGTAGAAAATTATGTTCATCTCGATAATGATGACAAACTTTGTCAAACGTATAACAACGTATAACGTTTGTAATACAATTAATGGCAGTTTATTTAGCTTATTTATGTATATCAACAGAAGTGATTATACATATCTATTTAACTATAAATAATATTATTTATAATAAAATAAATCATATTACAAAATTAACGATAAATTATATCGTTATGACATTTATATATATAAGAAGAATAATGAATAATACAAATGTTTATTTAATTTCAACATTCAAACTCTGATGCTGTAATTGCATTCAAGTCTTTCATAAGACCTTCTAAGTTGGCCATTTCCTGATTTAATTCTTCAGTGCTGTAAGAAGGTTTTAATCGTTCAAGTTCTTCAGGTGTGTGGGAAGCACTTGATACAGATGTCAGTCTATTTTTTGCCAATTGACTTGTTGAACCTAATTGTTTTTTATATGGACTACCAGATATACTAGGTCTTATTGTAACACCATGTTTTTGTTGTGCTGGTGTTGATGGTGCTGATTGTGGTGGTGGCGCAGGAACACTAAAACTTTTTAAAGGATGTCCTTGGAGACGTTTTACACTGCCACCAGATTCATTGCCACTTCCTGAACCTCCTCCACCACCACCACTACTACCACTACCACCACTTCCTACTATTCCTCCACCTGCTTCTCCTGTTCCATTACCACAACCACCACCAATACCATTTATGCTACCATTTGTTGCTGATGTAGAGTTTGATGTCTGACAGCTGGATCCATAAAGACTGGTTGGACCATACTGAGTTGCATTATAAGTTGGTCCACTTGAAACATATGACATTGGAGCTTGAAGTACATAATTACTCTGGTTGGAACAAGAGTCAGGGCTTGACTCAGGTGTTGGTTCTAGTGTTATATGAGCTCGACTGAGACTGTATTGGGCAACTGTCCGAGGATAAGTTGGCCGCATTGATGATCCATCAGTGTATGAATTGTGAATCGTTGATTGAGACAAACTGCAATTTACTATTGGCGTTGCTGTTCCAATCGCTGAAATTAATTATTATTTTTTAAAATAAATATTTATATATGTTTTTAAAATATTTTAATTCAAGCATGTATATTGAGTTGTATAAATAGTGTTTTTTTTTGTTGGGAAAAATGAAAAAAAATCACAATGGCGATGTGATGATGAAGTTGTATTTTTTTTGTTTTACTCACGTTGATGTATTGGAGCACCATCGACAGGTAGTGTTATAAGTTTAGCTTTACCTCCACGACTGTGTTGTCTGCTTAATGTTGAACATTTTTCATCCAAGTTGCCTAATTATTATGATTTTTAAAGGGTTAAATAAATAAAATACTAAATAACTAAAATAAATAATATTTTATAAAAACTACAATTTAAATAAATATTTGATTTGCAAAAAAGGAAATGTGTTTTTTTGTATTAACAATAACTGTTAGTATTAAAAAAAAAAAAAAAAAATTAAATTAAAACTAATAATTACCCATATAACTTGGCACATAAGTTCTTTTATCCAATGAATTTGAGTTAATGGGAATTGAATCTTGACTATAGTCTGAATTTCCAGATCTTGGCAATGTATTTGCAACGCCACTTGTTGATGCTTCACCATTAACTGATGATTTTTCCAATGCTTTTAATTCCATTTGATCATGATGTATCCAAAGATCAGGTGGTTTAATATTTGCTTTTAAATTTGTATCTTTCATATAGCCTTTTTTATGATCTGGTGAATCGGGATTTTTTCGACAGCAAACAAATAAAATTACAACAGCAATACCAGTCAGTAAAACAATTGTACATCCTACAATTATATAGATGAGTATTCCAGAAAGTATACGGCCGTCTAAATTAATTTAAAGAAAAAAAAATACAATAATTAAATTATTATTTTTACTGTATAAATATGAAATTATTTTTTATTATTGGAAAGTTTTTTGAACGTCAAAATAAGCCATATGCTATTGTAAAATATTATAATCAAATAATATCAATGATAGTACGAAATAAAAAAATAATAATAATGTTATCATTGGACTAAAAGTTTTCAAAATTACGTTATGTGACTCTAAATAATTAAAAATTATTCTTAAGATTGACTTTTAATCTATTATGCTATGAATAATTTTTAGCTTTTAAGAAACTTTCTAAAAAAATAAAGATTTTTTCGGAAAATAAAATTTAACTGTAGTGCAACGTAAAATTTATTATGATGACTTACTTTGACGAGTTTTGAAGGTGACTGTCGTTGAAAATGGTCCATATCCCTTGGAATTTCTAGCTTGAACTTTGAAAAAATATGTTGTACTTGGTAAAAGTGATCGTACAATATATTCAGTTTTATTTCCAACCATGCCATCAACAAGCCAATCTCTATCTCTATTAGTATCATCAGTTGAATATGATATAATATATCCAATAATTTGTCCATTAGGTTGTTTTGGCGGTTGCCATTGAAGTATAACAGCAATAGTATGTTTTTCTTGTTCATAATTTTGAACAACTAAATCTTTTGGTGATGATATTGGAGCTGATTCTTCAGTTTGATTTAAAACAGCCATACTCCATGGTGATTCACGTTTACCTTTGACTGTTTTAACTGTGAATTCATAAAGTGTATTTGGTTTAAGATCATCAATCATACAATTTAAATGACTTGAATTAAAATATTTATAGCGTGGATTTGTTAAAAGATGATTGTAAGTAGTATATCTAACAACATAGTAACGATTATCAGTGACATATTGACTTTTTGATAATAATGTATCAGTCCAATAAAGTACAACTGTTTTTGACGATAATACAATTGCTTTGAGTCCAACTGGTGGTATTAATGGTGATGATGATTCAAATACTGATTTTTCAGTTGTTCTAACATTAGCATAAGCTGGTGGTCCTTCACCAGCTTCATTTGTTGCTCTTAATGATATAACATATTCTGAAAGTGGCTCGAGTGGTTCAATAGAATATGCACGTTGTTTTCCATCAAGTACTTTAGTATATGAATCAGGAATACCTTTACCCCAACCAACAACATAGCCACGTACTTTAATACTATCATTTTTTGGTGGATTCCACCATATTGTTATAGATAATGATGATGGTTTTGTGCGTAAATTACTTGGTGCTGATGGTACTGATGATTCATCTAAATCTTTTTCATATGTTTCAACAGCCATCCATTCTGTCCAAGGACCAGTACCATTGACATTTAGTGCACAAATACGTACATGATAAATAACATGTTTTTCAAGGCCAGTAAGAACATGAAGACGTTGATTACCTTCAGTTGTTATTGTATCAGATTGATAACGTCTATCTTGAGGACGATAACGTATTTTATAACCAGTTATAATACCATTTGTTCCTTCAAGAGGTGGCTCCCATCGTATTATAACACTTGATGAACTTGCTGCTTCAAGTGTTACATTGTGAGGTGGTTGACTTGGTTGTGAGCTATATGTACGTATATTAATTTCACCAGATGATGCACCAGGACCATTTTCATTAACAGCATGAACCCAAATATTATATTCAGTGTAAGGCACAAGATCAATTAATTCATATGTTGTACTTGTTGTTTCACGTGTTTTTTCTTCATCTTCATCTTCATCTTCACCTTTTACAAATGTCACAACGTATTTTGAAATACGACCATTTAATACTTCTGGCTGTTGCCATGAAAATTTTATACTTGTACTACTCGTTGCATATCCATCAAGTGGTATTGGTGGTCCTGGTACATTGGCTTCGGATAATGTTGTCTCACGAAGAATTTCACTTGACATACCAGCCCCTCGAGAATTATGTGCAATCACACGAAATTGATATGTTACACCTGGCTGTAAACCACTGACCATTACTTCCAGCTGTTTGTGTGCTGTATTAACAACACGTTCTCTATAATATATGTGAGAAAATAAAAAAATGAAAATGAATAAATAACAAACAAAAAAATTACACCAATGAGATATGAGATAATATATCAAGTATATACTTATCAAATATATCAAATATAAAAAAAAAAAAAATATATACATATATATACATGTATGTGAAGTGTTTACTTTACCTTTGGGAACCTTCCTGTTTATAATACAAATAGTACGTTAAAGAATCATCATTTCCATTTTCCGGTTCCTGCCAGCGTAATGTGATAAATCTTGTTTTTGTAATGACAACACTGAGATTTCTTGGTGCTGATGGTACACTACTATCTTCATTTATTTCCAGACTATCTGTATCATCTATAACAGGTGAGTCAGGATCGTATGAGGAATCAGGATTATTTGATTTATCAACAATATCTACAGGATCGTCTGAGGAAATCATTGAAAGAGGTAAATTTGTCGTATGATCTGTTGATGATGTATGACTAATAAGTGTACTAGGATGTTGCCATGTTGTATTGTACAATTGACGTTGAGATGTCACTTTTTTCTTTTTAATTGGTTTAACTGTTGTGGGTTTTGATGATTGGGATTTTTCTATTTTTTTTTTTAAATTATTGTTATCATGCGTCACAGTTAATAATGAAAGAAAAAAAAAAGAAAAGAAAAGAAAAAATTTGAATTAAATAATAATAACAATAACAATAATAATATTAATAAATAAAAAACATTGAATAATAACAAAATACGTAAGAAACGACAAAAAAAAAAACAACTTACTTGGTTGATTGATGGTAAGACGAGCAGAGGCTTGAACACTGCCAGCAGGATTAACTCCAATGCATTGAAAAATACCAGCATCAATTGCCATAAGGCCGTTTATTCTTAAATTATTACTATTAACAAGTTGCCAATATTCACTCAATGTTATTTTTTCACCATTTTTTAACCATGTTATTTTTGGCTCTGGTTTTCCATATATTTCACATGCAAATTCAAGATCTTGATGTTCATTTGCAATTTTATCTTTTGGTCTTTTAGTAAATCTTGGTGGTACTTGTACAATAACTTCAACAACAGCATCAAGTGCTTCTTCTTTATTTTCAGCTCTACATTGATATGAGCCATGATCTTCTTCCATAATATCAGTTATCATAAGACTTGATGCTGCAACTTTTCTATATCTTGAATCAAGTGCAGCAAGATCAACAGCAACACCATTTTTTAACCATAGTATATTTGGTTTTGGATTACCATTTGCAGCACATTCAAGTGTTATTTTTGATCCTTCAATAGCAACTTGTTGACTTGGTTTCGCAATAAATATTGGTGCTGATAATGGCTGATCAATATCACTTGTTAATAAACCAAGCTGTGCTTTATTACTCAAACGAAATTGATTAAAACCACTTACATTACATCGATAAGAACCAACATCATGAGATTTTACTTCATCAATTTCAAGAGCTCCAGATGGCATTATTGCCATTCTACTTTCATCTAGTATCAATGGATGCTCATCTTTTAGCCAATTTATTTTAACACGATTTGATTGTATTGGAAGTGAACATGATAAATATGCAATTTGTCCAGAATAAACCATTGTATCTTGTGGCTCACGTTGAAAACTTGGAAGATTTGCAAGTTTAATATTTGCTGTTCTTGAGACAATTGATCCGACATTTTCAACACTTGCCAAACATTGATAACGTCCAGTTAATTCAGAATAACCAGAATTAATATTGTTTATATGTAATGATCCATTTGGCAATTGTGAGCGATTATCATCACCAATAAAATTAATTGGTTGACCATCCTCTGTTCTCCATTGAATGTTAACATGACCAAAGCCACTTTTTGCTTGACAATCAAGTCTAGCTGAGCCACTCTGTTCTACAATTACATCCTGAGGTTCAACTTTAAAATATAGACCATCTGCACTGTCAACTGAAATCATAAAAAAAAAAAAAAAACATTATACTTTTTAAATTAAAAATTGGACAATTGTATATAGATAGGAAATTTCTTACATTACAATACAAAATATAAGAGGGGTGTTAGCAAACACAAAGGGTACGTAAACAGCCCCAATCTTTTTTTTTTTTTTTTTTGAATTATTGTTAGACGACATGCTGCTATGGGTATACGGTCGAACGACCAACAACGGTGGCTTTTGCTCTATGACACACGCGCGTTCTTTGACCCTATACAATCCTCAACATAAAACGATCTATGTCTATCCTTCTATAATCTATGTATTGCATTCGCGTCACCGCAGTTATTCCAGCTGTTATACCAGTCCCGTGCTTTCATAGCTCACAATATAATATATATACTTTCTATATTTTTCAGTGAATTTTTTTTCCTAATAAATGAGCTTGCCTTCAAGACCATATTCATAGTTAAATCGATTACGAGGCACGGCATCAAATATATAAGAGACACACTTTTGCTGCACCCCTAGTAGACATTAAATATATTGCCACCCTTCTCTTTGACACAAAAAATATCATTAATTTTTTTCAAAATATAAGCAGGTTTTTATTTTTATTTTTTTTGTAATGCTGCATGATAAAAAAAAAAAAATTTAAGAACATAACATATCAAAAATTATTTGCTTGAAAAATTAATAAACCTAACAGTAATTTAATATAAAAATATATTTTTTTTTTCACAGAAGTCAGGAAATATGTATATTAAATCAACTACACTGAGAAAAATTTCATCTATTTTTTAGAAGTAAACTTTTTGGCAATATTATGTTTGAAAAAAAGAAGAAAACGGTTTGTTATATAAAGAATAATTGGTTTAAAACAAGAACAAAAATAGTCTTGAAATAAACAATATTCTGTTTGTTTTAAACGATATAGATGGTTTTTTTTTTTCAAGAAGAATACTTTTAAAAATGTGCAACATTTTTCTTGTTACAAACAGGTGATGGTTTATAACAAGTCAATTAAATGTTTATTTCAAACGACAAAACGTTTGCTACCGACAGCTAATTGTTTAAATATTCAAATATTAATAATCAAAATTTGATCTGAAATCAAGTTGCCTGATTGAGTTTTGATCAAATCTTGAACTGAATTTCCACTCATGGGGTTATCATTTTATCAGCTGAACAACTAAACCTAATTTTACACCATTCCATAAATCAAATGATGTGTGAGTGTCTATAAAAATTTTTGTATTAAAGTTGCTTTACTCTAAGATGTTAGTTTAACACTTTCTATAGTTGTCTCAAATTATTGATAATACATTTTACACAATTTTAATGTTGAAATACATCCTTGACTATACCTAAAATGTTAAATAAACATTTTTTTTTAAAACTCAATTTTAAGTTGACATAAAAATATTTTATGGTATTCTATATTCAGTGTTGATTCGACACAGAATTTTTTAAATTTGATCCTATCGTATTAAATTGACATAAAAATTGAATACGATTTTTGTAAAATTTTACTTTTTCTTTACGTATAGTATAACGTGTTTTTTTTTTGTTTTGATAGCATAGAAAAAACTGTAAAAAATATAGATTTACTTATCATAGTCTGTAGATGGATAAACGTCGCGCCAAACTTTTTCGATATGTTCACGTTATTATACTATATTTGAATACTTTTCAGTATATTTTCATTTTGAAAGATTTTGTATTTTTACTTTTTGTGCAATAAATAACATGGTGAATCACTTATCTCAAGTATCCACTAAAAAAAAAAAAAAAAAAAGACATATACTCATACACGCCCTTTCTAAAACATTATATATATGCATTCGGGATTTATATCTTTCCCGTTTTTTTTTATTTCAATTTTTTGTCGTTCTTCCAGTTGCATCGTTCCAACACAATTATCATACCTCTTCCGACTTTTTTAAAATAAACCGAAATGACAAAGTAAATGATTTTAAAAAACAATCAAACGATTCAATCAAAATGTACGTAAAATATTTTAGATTCTACATAAAATAAAATGATAAATTTCAAGATCTAAAAACGTTTTTTTTATTTCAAATATTAAAACTTGATAATTACTTATAAAAACTTGATTTTACAAATTTCAAAAGAAAATAAATGGTTTTCTTATTGAATAAAGAAGATAATATTTAACGTTTATGTTAGCATATATAAAAATATTAAATTTAAAAATAAAATAAGTTTTTTAGTAACTGAAATTTAAACTTTTCATAATTATTTGTAAAAATTGATCATTTATTTTCTGAATAGTAATCAATTGTAGCGATAAAAAAATAAATTAAATTGCATTTATAAAAAATAATTAATTTATATATCAAAAAAAAAAAGAAAAGAAAAAAACACCAAGTGTTGCAGAAATTTAATACAAAAGTAATTAATAATAAATGCATCTACACAAAGGTTGTTTGTTAATTTTTTTTTTTTTTTTAATTTACAATACAAAAACAAGTGTATATTTTCACAGTATAAAATTAAACTATATATTTTAATAGTATTTTTCATTATTCCATTCGATAAATTTCGTATAAAGTCATACAATATTTAGAGGATGTTATGGTTTTATACCGATCAGTAACTCAATTAATCACCCGCACTTCCGGTTTTTAATACAGCTCAATTGTGAATACTACACATTAAAAATATCCCTTCTTTTGATACCCTGAATAAAATATTATTTTTTTTAATTCACCGAATTTTGCACCCATAATTTGATTCATTTAATATATTGTGAAACATATTCATCATATTATTAGTTTTCTTGGAACCTGTTGGATATCAATGACTTGATCGCATAAACAGTTAGAGAGTTAAGTAGTATATGTATAATATCTCTAATTATTTATAAGTCATTTATATTGTAATTTTTTTAATTCAACACGCAAATTATATATCACAAACATATTATTATGAATTTGTTATTTTTTTAAACAATTCAAAAAGCAACAATTCTGTTAAATGTAATTATGGTTTTTTTGTGTGAATAATCAATCAATCAATCAATCAAAAATAAAATAAATGAGTAAGAAAAGAGGTGGAGGTCGTTAAATTGATTAATAAATAAAAAAAGGTGGCACGCGTAGAGTTTTTGGTGGTGTAGAAAATAAAATAAATAAACAAAAACTTAACAGCATCTTGATTTACAGCTGGAAACATACACTTGCATATGACTCAAGTCAAAATACAGAAATAGATTTTAAAAATATATACTATGAGTTTGTATAGGAATATTTATTTTTTTTCTTAATATAACTGATTATTCATCATTAACAACTGACTTTGTATCATTACAATTCCACAGAAACCATCAGATTTTTATTGTTTTTTAGGAATGTATATTTTTATTTTTTATGAATTAAAATTAAAATAATAAGTGTGTATATACATGAAAGTGATGCTCAGATGTTGATTGTCTTATGCGACAACTATAAATACAGAATGAAACTATAAATGAAAGATAGAAATATAATGTAATAACTGGAAATTTTGTTGATATATGATGAGAGAGCGTAAAAGAAAAGAAGAAAAAGCTGAAGTAAAAGTGTGATGACTCTCTTGTATATCTAAAATGACGAGCTTTTTTTATTCTTTATATTTATTTTTTTTTTTGATGTGTATAATGAGGAAAAATACAAGTTAAAACAAACTTTCAAAAATAACAAGCAAAAGCTTCTATGCTAAAAAACTTTTCATCGAGCAATTTTACAGTTTAGTATTTTTTTTTTCTTTCTTAAGCACGTAATTTCAATATTCGATATACGTATTTTGCAATATATCGAAAAAATTTTTTCTGTGTGGTATACACGTGCCTAGAAAATTTGCAGCTCGTTCCAAATCAATGATGCCGAAAAAAGGAAAAAAAATAATGAAAAATAATTTGAAAGAACGGAAAGTATAAAGAAAAAAAAAAAAAAAGTCCTCGAAAACACGTGTGTCGTACATGAGTGGCATATACATTTTAGAAAGAAAAAAAGGATTAAATGAAAAAAGTGAGGTCTAAAAAGGGTGATTTTTATTTGGAGCAAAGAAAGGGAAAAACAAGTATGAACCAAGGCAAATGACAGAAAATTTCGCATTATCATGCTGTATGTATTGCTATATTGCCGTATTAAACATGAAAAAGCGTTTGTACGAAATGAATTGAAATGATAGAATTGTGATTTTAATTGCTTGTGCCAAGTATAGCCATTACTAATGATCCTGATGGACAGATTTATTTGCGTATTACTCGGTATATCTTTATATTAATCCGGAGAAATCCGTCTGAGGAAATTCGTAAAAAAACCATAGATATATGAGAAAATGTGGAAAAAGATTTATATCAAATATTATTAAAAAAAAAAAAAAAGGTGGGAAATGCGTGATGGTTGAAACACTCGACACATGACAATTAGCCAACCATGGAGGCATAATAAGTACGAAGGGGTTCGAATCCAACCAACGGGGTGTCTCATAAATTCTGGATGTAAGGTTTTATATACTTTTTTTCTCTTCTTCAACAATTATTACCACCACCTACCCCTCCAAGTTCAAAATTTGAACTTTTCTTTCATTTCACTCACTTTTAATTTCTCGGCATGGTACATAAATTAATTGCCCTCCTCAACACGCAGCCCAAGGTTGTTAATATTATTATTATTTTTTGTATTTTTATGATTATTTTTATTTTTGATTTATTCACTAACTTTGTTTTCATGTTCTATTAGTTGGCACTTAATTGAATTCTCGTTAATGAACAAGTTAAATAAGAAGAAAAGCTTTTCTTCACAATTCAATAAAAAATTTTAAATCAAATCAAGGGCTTTTTAAGTTTAAAAAATTTTTTAGTAATAATAATTAATAATTATTATTTTATGACTCTTCGACCAATACTTAGTGAATTAATTTTTTATAGTGTAACATTAATATCAAATATTTCTCTATGTTGAAATAATTTATTTTCGTAAATACTGTATAAAAAAATTTCTTTAACGAAGTAAATTACAGTCATGGAAAATTTTTCACAGTGTGATAAATAATAAGAAAAAAAAATGCGGTATGTAATGTCTAGAATGGATAAACGTGGGCGATCAAGCAATAAGGTGTCATTGCGATTTGCGACAGATATTTTTGCAACTGAACAAATAAAAATTCTACATGTCAATTATTATTATCACTATTAAACTACGAAATTCAATTCACTCTCCATGCAAAGGATCAACCAACCCGAAAAAATAGCTAAATATAAAATTATTAATAATAATATCTTTAATTTAAAAAAAAAAATTATATAGGCAATGAGATAAATAGATTAGTGCGTGGGGTGAATTCATAACCGGTCTGCAATCATACATGTATATATAGAAATAGTAAAAAAAAAGTTGGGTGAGGTGATCTGTTACGAAATTTCTTCTTCTTTTAAAATTATTTCTATCAAAAATCAAGATTAAAAAAAAAAAAAGCTTTCTTATGATTTTTATCAGTCTACATAATATACACAAGACAAACTTCTGTTGTTCTCTTAGACTCTATTCTCATATTTCCTATTATACTAAATAATAAGAAATTCTACAAACCAAAATAAGAGAGTTTTTTTTTTTATATCTATAGATGCGGGCATTTATTTATATTCAATATTAAAGAGTAAACCAACTAATTTAAAAAAAAAAAATCCAATTTATTATGTTATTTATATTCTAAATGGTTTGTTGAATTATATTATTGCATGAAATTAAAATACATACATAAGTAAGAAAAATTATACATCACGTGTCGTTTCATGGGGCTTAGTGATCATCTAGACCTTGGGTTTTTATTCTGCTCGGTTTATTGGTGAATCAAGGGGGATAAAATAAAGTTCAATTCGTTGCTGCTGCTGCTGATGTTTTGTGTTGCAGATGCACACACAACAATATGTAATGTAAATGGGGAAGGTGGATATATATGCGCAATACGTGATAATGATGATGGTGCTTTGGGGGAATTTTATATATATGATCGGAAATATCTCCCTTTTAATATTTACCCAATTATATAAGGCACCCACACCTTCTCCCCCTTGCAACATATTTTTGCATCTACATTATTGTGTTTATTTATTTGGTGCAGAAGATCTTCATTCCACAGCAAAGGGGAAAAAAATACTATGATGCTTTTCCTTTGTAGAATACATTTTAGTGGGCTCAGGAAAATCGATTTTTTTTTTTTTTTTTTTTTATTATCAACATACCCTTACTTTTAACGACTTTGGCACAAATACTGTATTTATATTTTATATGTTTTAAACGAAAAAA
Organism: Aphidius colemani; assembly: GCA_030523065.1. Lineage (NCBI taxonomy): Eukaryota > Metazoa > Arthropoda > Insecta > Hymenoptera > Braconidae > Aphidius > Aphidius colemani. Next base: position 18,998 of record JAPYYR010000182.1, on the reverse strand, counting down.
AAAAAATATTTTAAAACAACTTTATAATGAAAGAAAATTATTGAATATAAATTAAAATCTATCAAAAAGTGACAACATGATTTGAATAAAATAATATTATATTAAATTTGAATATGATATAAAATTTATTTCATCTTGAGTTTTTGTTTTTTTTATTTTTTGTCCTATCAAAATAATGTGGCAAACTCATTTCTCAATCATTACTATCTCATGTTTTTTTTTTTATGTCATTTATTCAATACTTAATATTTTATTTTTTTAAATACATGCAAATATACCTACGACTTTCTCGATTTACTCTTACCAAACCAATACAACTTAGTACTAAAATATAATATATATTAATCAACATTTTCTCAGTATAGACTACAGAAGTATTATTTTCATATAAAAAGAAAAGTTTGATCATGAAAAAGAAATAAAAATTGATTTACGTAAAAGTTTTTTAAGTGAAAAAAAATTGCATTGATAAGAATTTATCATTTGTAATTGAATTAAATAATAAAACGACAGTAATAAAATGTGTTATTAAAAAAAAAAACAATATTCATTATCAGTCACTTGAACAATTGATAAACAATGGTTTTTTTTTAACATCAATTATTTTTTGATAAATATAATTGTTAAGTTCGAATGTTGATGATTTATTGACTACCGGTTGAATTAAATATTGTTTATAAATTTAAAACTCACCATATTCAGGTAATATACACAACAGCAGTGTCAAACAAATATTAATAAACAACTCCATTTGTTATAAATATATCAACATTTGTTGTGTTACACTCTCCACAAAATTCACTCCAAAAAGTCCAGTATCACTTGTTATTTATAAAAAACAAAAAAAAAGAAAAAAAATATAAATATCCTTTATAATTTATTAACAATGAGTTTACTCCTCACTTTAACTTCATTTTTTTGTTTTTTTAATTAAAAAAATACATCATCTGTCAATAAATAATTTTTGTTTACAATTTTTTTAATAATATATTCATAGCCGGTTAACTTTATTAATTTATAATAATGATGCATTATGAATATTATAATTTATGTTATACGTTAAAGCATGATCATATGTATAACATGTAATCGAGTAACTTAGTAACTATGTACACTACATGCACTGATCTCACTGGATCTGACAGTGTCTGAACACCCCTGAGTGCCCCTGACGTACCCTGACGGTTGACACCATCAAAGACGCCATTTTGAGACAAGCGTCTGAAAATTAATTCGTTTATTTTCGATAATATTCGTGTGAATTCGATTCTTTTTAAGCCTCGGTTATTTTCGTTGGTTTTCGTAAAATATCGTTGTGTATCCGGTGCACTTCAGTGCATTTTTAAAAGAAAAACAGAGAGAAAGAGAGAGAAAATTTTCGGCAAGCGTCGTTTGTACTTCAATTTGTGTATTTTATTAGGTTATGTGTAGTGTATGACTGATATACAGACATTTAATTTTTATTTTATATTTAAAAAGTAAAACATATTGATAAATAAATAACTTTTAATTTTGATTATTTCTAAGTACAACTTGACAAAATAATAATTGTAAGTATTATTGTAGCTATAAATTAGTAAGCAATAACTAAATATAATGTAAAGCAACTGACAGTATAATGTATTGTTGACAAAAAGTTATTGATTTGTTTTTATTATTGTTAAAAGATGTCTGGAGGAATGTTGTATGGTGGTGATGAGATTGGAGCATTAGTATTTGATCTTGGTCATCATTCATTGAGAGTTGGGTATGCTCAAGAAGATACACCAAAAGCTGAAATACCAGCAGTTGTTGGTATTGGTGAAGATGCGAATGGTACAGCAACAAAAAATGAACCAATGGATATTGATGATAAAAAACAAGACAACAATATAACACAATCAAAATCAAAATATTATATTGACACAACAATACTTCATGTACCTCGTCCTGGTATGGAAGTGCAAAGTTATATGAAAGATGGAATGATTGAAGATTGGGATCATTTTGAAAAAGTATTGGATTATACATACTCAAAAGTCATACAATCAGATGCTGATTATCATCCAGTATTATTTTCTGAATCACCATGGAATATACGTAGTAAAAGAGAAAAATTAACTGAAATAATGTTCGAAAAATATAATGTACCAGCATATTTTTTAGTTAAAAATGCTGTACTTGCTGCATTTGCTAATGGACGTTCAACTGGTATTGTTGTTGACAGTGGTGCAACACATACATCAGCAATACCAGTACAAGATGGTTTTGTACTTTCTCAAGCAATTGTTAAATCACCACTTGGTGGTGATTATATAAGCATGCAATCACGTCAATTTCTTCAAGATAATGATATTGATTTATCGCCAGCTTATATGGTTGGTAGTAAAGAAATTGTTAAAGAACATGAAAAACCAAGATGGGTACAAAAAAAACATATACCAGAAGTTACAAAATCATGGCATAATTATATGGTTAAAAAACTTGTACAAGATTTTCAAGCAAGTGTTTTACAAGTATCAGAAACACCATATGATGAAAAAGTTGTTGGAGCAATACCAGCTGTTCAGTATGAATTTCCAACTGGATATCACCAGGTAATTTTTTTTCTTTAAATTCTCAATTTAAAATCAAACTTTAAATAATAAAATTATAATTCTTTCTATTAGGATTTTACAACTGAAAGATTTAAAATACCTGAAGCACTATTTGATCCAAGTATGGTTCAAGTTCGTCCAGGAATGGTTGGTAATACAATGCTTGGTGTTGGACACATTGTACAAACAAGTGTTGGAATGTGTGATGTTGATGTTAGACCTGCACTTTATGGAAGCGTTGTTGTAACTGGTGGAAATTCATTTATTCAGGTAATTTAAAATAAACAAACTTATTATTACTTTTTTCACTTGTTAAATAATTTATTGTATTTATTTATTTAATATAAATAATAATTTTAAAAAAATTTAACAGGGCTTTCCAGAACGTCTTAATAGAGATTTATCAATGAGAATTCCATCAAGTATGAGATTAAAATTAATAAGTGCCAATGGTTGTGCTGAACGAAGATTTGGTGCTTGGATTGGTGGATCAATACTGGCTTCAATTGGCACATTTCAACAAATGTGGATATCAAGTCAAGAATATGATGAAAGTGGAAAAAGCCAGGTGGAAAGAAAATGCCCGTAAATTAATAAGTATATAATTTTTATTTGTACGTATAAAAAAAAAAAAATATATATATATAATCACAAGAAAATGAATTCATTTTTTTTTTTTTTTCAATATGTAATATTTTAAGCTAATAATATCAACTTAATAATAGAAAACTTTGTATTTCTATTTACTGTAAAATTGTGTGAATTTAAACAGAAGATACAGAATGTATCGACTTGCTGTTATTTCACACTATTATAATAAATCATATTTCCACCCTCAATAGACGTGATTGTATAAATAATTCACCAAAATAATGAAACATTTTAACTGCACTATTTTATATTCGTTCAATAAATAGTCTATTATTTTTATAACAACTGTGAGAAACATAAAAGTATCAGTTGTTTTTTTTTTAATCTGAAAAATGAATACATTAGAAATTGAGGCTTTATTTTCAGTTAATAAAAAAATTTTAAAACTCGTTGGATTATATCCAATTATATTAAAAAAATATTTTACTTGTTTATTTTTTATGTTATTAATTGTTATTCCTGAAATTCATCAAATTTATATTAATCAAAATAATTTAAAAAACATGCTCGAAACAGCATCAGTGCTGTTAACAATTATTCTTGCAATTTTAAAATCTCTTATTTGGTTACTTAAAAAAGATACAACAAATTTGATGAATTTTTTTTTTAATGCTTATTGGAAAATTGCAATTGTTGTTGATGGATCAAATGACATTTATCAATATGCAAGGTATTTATATTTACAAATGTTTTTCTTTTTTTAAGAATTTCTAACAAGATGACCGATCCATTTTTTTTCGAAATTACTTAAAAAATCATTGTGAAATAATTTTAAATTATGAAGTCGTTTTAAAAAAACACTCCGGTTACGTACACTCTGGCTGTGTATATTTATGAATTTTTTTTTTTTAATAATAAAAATATCTTTATCGGCGCGTATATAAAAAAAACACTGGATTCATTGAGGCTTGTTTTTTTAATTTCCTCGGACATTTATCGTACCGAAGTCATATAAAAAACCCTTCAAAATGTCATGCAAAAAATTACGATCATTAAAATACTAAATTACTTTCAAGGCTCTCGATTATTTAGATTAATTGTTTTTTTTTTTTTACTTTATAGATCAGCTCGACGTATCACGATAGCATATTGCATACTAATATGTAATGCTTTGTTAGTTTTCTTCAGTATTCCACTGATGACTTATGCTGTTAATATAAAAAATGATAATCAAAATTCAACTATGAAATTTCACCTTCCTTTTGTTGCAAGTTATCCAGAATTTTTTTATAAATCACCAATATTTGAATTTGTTTATTTGAGTCAATTACTTGCAACTTCAACATGTGGAATAATTATTCTTGGCACTGACACATTAATAGCTACAGCAATATTCCACACATGTGGACATTTTGTAATATTAAAAAAAAATTTAGAAAAATTAGTATTTTCACCGATAACAAATATTGATAGCACAGAAAAAATAGATAAGCAGATTAATTTAATCATCGAACATCATCAAATTATTATAAGGTATGCTCGTGTATTTAATAAAACCGAGAGGAGATGAGTCAAGATTTTTATGAGTCTCGACTAATCCTGGGGAAAATTTTTTCTGAAGTCTTAAACTATAATCTTTAACAATTACTATTAAACTAAAAAATAAACATCAATTGAAGCTCAAACTATCAATACGCTTTCATTGAAGTCTCGTGATAAGCTTCAAAATTGAGATTAAAAATACATATTAGAAGACTGATAAAATAGAATAATATGTTTTGTTTATTTTATTACATTTGTGAATTTGTGGATTATTGCCAATTTTCGTTTTATTTTGATAATACATACAATAAAAATAAACAATTTAAACAGAAGAAACATTTACTGTGTGATCATTGATTGTTTATTAAAACATTATTTAATTTACAAATTTTGTTTTTAAAGTTATTTTAAAGTTATTTCAAAGCATTTTTAAATTGATAAATTTTTACAAAGATATTTTTATCAGAGTATTTATTATTGAAACATTGATGAGAAACTTGTCAAGACCTTGCTATAAACATTCATTGTGTGGCCATTGATTGTTCATTAAAACATTATTTAATTTAAAAATTATTCTACCAGAGTATTTAATATTGAGACATTGATGGGGAACTTGTCAAAATCATGTTTGAAATTCTTTAAGAGTCACGTTTTTTTAATTGATCAAAAAACTTTTTCTTCTGAAAAATGGATAAATAACAATAAAATTAATTTTTTTGTTTATTTAGTTTGATAATTCTTCTATTAAGTTACTTACTGCTTCGTCATACGCCTTTTTGAGCTTCATAGCTTTTGAATAGAAATCAGGGTCATCTTTTTGTGCTTGTAATCCATTATGAAATAATTTATCAAAATCTTCACAACATTGATAAGGAGTAGTGTAATAATTACTCTGAAGACGTTGTGTAATTTCGCTAAAATTTATTAGCTTACAAAAAACTGTATAATCCTAAAGGAAAAAAAATTATTAAAATTTGTAAAATTTAAAAAAATCAAAACGAATTTAGTAAACTTACTTTTAAAGAAATCGCCGTTAATGGCAGTGCTAAAAGTGAATCGATTACATTTAAAAAATACCCAACAAAATCTTCAGACTCATCATTTTCAATGTTTTGCGAAACTGTCTCAGAACAATTGTCTTGTTCTTCCACATCCTCATCGAAATTTTCAAAATAATCTTCTTTAGCAACTACGTATTTTGAAATGTGGATAATCTTTTGAAGAAAAAAAAAAAGAAAAAATTCATAATATTATTGTTTACAAATGAATAATTTTCAATTAAAAACATGGAATAACAGAAAAAAATTATTTACCTGTCCACGAAAAAAAGTATAGAGAAAATGAGTCTGAAATAACGATTCAGCCGAAAATTCAAAAATAAAAGAATCCATAAAAAGTTCATCAATATCTTGAAGGCATTCTTCAACACTGCTGTATAATCCACTTAACAAACGATCTTGGATGATCTCCAATGTAATATATGCATTTCTTGATACATCTGAGCTCTAAATAAATTTAAAAAAAACATATTTTATTTGCATGAACAAAGTTTGAGTCAATAAAAAATTATTTATTTAAAACTTCACTTACCGATGTTCCAGCAATTTCTTCCATATTATCATCATTTGATCGACGTAGGAGATAACTATATTGGTGATCTTGTAAATTAAGGACTATATTTGTAAGATGACTTGTTTGACTCATTGTCAGATTTCCCGATCCAGCAAGTTTTGAAATTGGATGATATTTTGATTCATTAATTTTTTCCGTGCTATTCCACTCCATCTTAGCCACTAATTCGTGATAGACATCTTGTGTTTGCCCTATTTTTAACAACCGTGAGTCAAATGAATTTTTTTGGAGAAGTTCCAAATAAGTTTTCATAAATAATTTATTAATACCATTGGCACATTGTCGAAATGTTTGGTATGTACCATCAATCAACTGGCAAAGAATATTTGTTAGAGATTTAGTACATAAATGCTTTGAGTTTATCAAATATGTTATAATCTTCATTTTCATGTAGTCCAATTGATAAGTATTTGGTGTGAAGTTATAAAAAAAATCATTAAGTACTTCTTGATCTTCACTATTACTTGATAGACCTGGTGAACTGGGTGAGTCAAAACTTTGAGAAACAGACTCATCATAAGTAGGTGGTGGCTTTGTATTTAATTTATCAGCACTGGTCGAAATGTTTTTTTCTTTTACATCAAATGATGTTGATGCGCCTTGTTGGTCATAATCCGGAATCAATGATGTTGTTGTTTTTGATTTCATGTTATGATTATATGTTATATCTTCATTAAAACGATGGTTTGCAGAATGATTATTTCTTGGTTGATCTGGTGAACTTGGTGAACCAAAACTTGTAGAAGCAGACATACAATCATTATAATTAGGCAATGGCTTTGATTTTTTCTCGTTCATTTTTAGACCGTTTTCAGGTATATTTTTATTTTTAACCGAAGAACGAATAAATGATCTTTTGAATGGTCCATTATCAGCGATTTCGGAAAAACGTTTTCTTGCATTGATAGCATTTGCATTTAATTTATCAGCACTAGTAGAATTTTCTTTTTCTTTATTACAGGATACTGATGTGCTTTGTTGGTCATAATCTGGCATCGATGGTGTTAGTGAATTTAATCTTATGCCCCGTCGAGATCTTGATTTCGGGATTAAAGATTTAAAGAATTCATTTAAAAATACTTGGCGAGTGACGCCCGAGCCCTTATAATTTGATTCATCTGATTCATCTGAATCATCTGATAACTTTACATTTTTAACAGTTGATTCAACAGCTGTTTCAGATAATTCATCATCAGTATCACTTCGATCACTCGATAATTTTTCATCCATCTGTAAAATAAATTATATGAAGTATTTTTTATATTTATTTTCATTAATATTTTAATTTAAAAAATATAACACTTTGTCGATTTTTATATAAAAACACTTACGATAAAACAATATGCGGTTACAAAATTTAAATAAGTTTTTATTTTTGACGAGGTCAAACAAATGAATCTTGATAGGCAACTGGCAATCAAGAATAGGTGAATAAAATTCACAACACGACATAAAAGAAAATAAAAAAGAATAAATATTATTGTTAATCGACAATTTGTTTTGTATATATATTTTATTTTCTCAACAATTTTGGTGAAATTTGTTAATAACCTTGGTAATTTTATTTTTCATTTTTAAATAATTTCACAACAAAAGTCTTTTGATAAATCAAATTCTTTTTTCTTCAATTTCAATAACTAATAATATTTTCATTTTGTTGCTGGTTTATTTTTATTTTTACTTAATATTTTAAATTTTATTTGTTTATATAAAATGAATGAATTGATAAAAATCTCGTCTTGTTTTTTTTGTTATGATAGAATATGAAATTTTAAAAAATATTTATTTACTTACTGCGTTTTGATTGTAGATTTTCCCAGAATATTGAAAACATATTTAGTCCAATGATGTTGGTCCAAGTAATTGCCAGCAGTATCATCATTTGTCTCGTCGGTTTTCAAGTAAACTCAGTATGTTGATCGATTTTTGAATCAAATATAATATAATAAAAAATAAAAAAATTTATTTATTTATCGACAGACACTTTCCGAAGGTGATGGATTAGCTGAATACTTGTCCTATTTAATAATGGCACTTTTTCAATTGTTAATATTTTGCGGGCCAGGAGATGAATTAATTAGCAAAAGCAAAATGATCAGTCAAGCTGCATACTCAACAAACTGGTATTTGGCATCAGATAACGTGAAAAACAAAATACGTTTCATGATATTAAGAGGACAAAAACCATGTTTTTTATCAGCAGGAAAATTTTCAAATTTAAACTTAGAATATTTCTCTACGGTAATTATTATTACTAATTATTACTAAGATAAAAAAATAGATTTTTTTTTTTTTTTTTTATGAAAATATAAAACATTTAACTTTTATTAACTTTTTTAGATTTTGAGTACTTCAGCTAGTTATTTTACATTATTAAGAAAAACTCAATAAACTTAAAATTATAATTGATAAATTCTACTGTAATTAATATGAAATGATAAACTAAATCAAAGGTATGCACCCCAGCCAATAAACATCTGGCAGAGATTATCAATATTTGTGGCATCAAGTATGAGATGATTTGTTTGACCCTCAACACTAAGATTAACGACAATTTCTGATTTTGTTCCAGATGGTTTGACAACGCCTTTTAATCTTTCTTCAATATTCTTCACGGATTTAAGAGCCTGTCAAAAAAAAATATATATATTAATTTAACAATCAAGTTAATATATCATTGCACTAAACTTTTTTTTTTTTTTTTGATTATTTATAAAAATAAATAAAAATATAATTACATCATTACGATTTTCGGTGTAAACGAAAGGTGTTAAAATACTAATAAGTGTACTGGCTTCTTGTCTCAATACTCGAAGAGTTGTTTCGCAAGATTTTCTAAATGGTCCCTCATACCCTAATGGGCCCATTGCTTCAACCATATTTTGAGTCAAACGAAATGGTACACGTTCTGGTTCTTCAAATTTTTCTCCATGATTGAATAAACAATTAAAATCTACATGTACACAATCACCATTAACAATATTGATATTTAAATTTTCACCATGACGATCACCAAGCCCAACAATATATCCAACCATTGACATAACAGCACTTGTTCTTATATATGCTGCTCTAGCTTCATACCAACTATATGGATCTGCAAAGTTTTTTCTAAAAAATTGACTCAATATTGGTGGATGTTTTGGTAATAAAACATTAACAAATGCATTTTTTCTGGCTTTGAATGGTGCAAATTTATTTGGATGTGTACGTAAATCATTTGGAGAAGCACCAAGTGAGTTGGCTTTGTATAAATTCATAATTGTTGGTCTTAAACCAGAAAGATTTGATAGCCATTCAATAATACCACATTTTTCACTAAGTGGTACAACACTGTATGTTATAATGTAAAGTCTTCGTTGTCTTGATTCTGGATTTTTTTGTAGATAAGTATTAATAATTGTATTAAATTCCATGAGACGTAAATCACGACGTAAATCATCTTTTGGTTTAACCATAAATTTATAATTTTTTCCATCAGATCCAATAAATGTTATACGTTTTGGTCTAACAAGTGATGATAATACTGTTACTTCTGGTTTAACACCAACAATTGAAACCATTGCATGTTCAAATGGTACATGATTATTTTGATTTTCTTTTTTAGTTGGTAATAATACTTGAAAAAATTTACTTGTTGGCATCATAATTGGACCAAAATTTTTTTTTTCAAATAAACGCTGTAAATTATTATTATTTATATCTTTAATATTAACAACTGTCAAATCTTTACGAACTTCATGATATGATAAATCAACTAAACATTTTGCTAAAAGTTTAAAACTATTTATTAAAATTTCAATTTCCGATTTATTTTTTCTTTTTTTAAATTGTGAACTTGATGATATTTCAATACCAGCTCTAATTTTAGCTTGTATTGATGAATTAAATATTTCAATCATCATCCAAATTGAATAATGTGGATATTCATCAATAAGATCAATTAATATATCTTTTATTTTACGACTAACATTTTTTGATGGATGACAAATACGTGATACAAGTTGACTAAGTGCTGTTAACCATACATATTTTGGTACATTTTGACGATGCAAATCAATACGTTTTGCCATTTCTGTGAGAATATAATTTTGTTTATCACTTAATTGTTCGAATGATTGTACTTCTTGAGCAAAATCCATCCATATTGATAACATTTTTGGCATTGATTGATGGACATATTTACATCCAATTGATAATGACTTTCCATAAGCTGAAAATGCAAGAAGACGACGTTGTAAACCAATTTTACCATCAATTTTTTCTTCTTCTGACATTCTATCAAAATATGATTCAACATATTGTGCATACATTAAACGACTTTTTTCCCAATCATCAATAACAGATGCTGCATTTTTATAATAAATAATATTTTTATCTGGATCAACATTTAATGTTTCATGATTATATTTTGCAAATAATAATTTTGCTTTAGCATAATTTTTAGTTTCTTTTGTTGGTGTTTTTTGTGATTGTGTATGAGTGTATCCTTCTAAATTTGTTGTTATTGAAAAAAAATGTTTTAATGTTGTAAATGCTTCATCCTGACAACCTTTTTCCCAATAAAGTTGTGCTTGTTCAATTGAAAGGTCTTGTATTTCACAATAATCACTTGCTGATAAAATATACATATATGCTTGTTGATATAAACCAGATTTACGTGCAATTTTAGCACTTTTTAACCATATTTTACCAATTTCTTTATTCAACGAAATTTTTTGTTCATCTGATGTTGCTAATTTAACAGCAAAATCCAATGTTGCACGACGCATTGACAATACAAATTCAACATTTTTTGATGTTCTTATTAATTGATCACGCTCTTCCCATTCTTTAAAAATTTGTGGTAAATTATCAATATTATTTATCATTAAAGCTGTTGCTTTTTCAAATTCATTGAGTACATGAAGTTTCATTATACCAGAATAATTTTGTTGATAAACACCCTCATGTGATGCATTTCCAACTTGTGAAATTAATTTTTTTTTAATATCATAAAGATCTGGTTTTATTTTATTTTTTAAATTTTCTAATATCAAATTTTTTAAAACATTTGTCTCATGTGTTTCATCAAGTTGTTGAAAATCAGCCAAATGCCAAAATGTTTCATGACTTTCAATTAATGGCTCATATTCTGGCAATTGATTAAGAATACCACGTGTTATTTTCATTGCTGTAAATGGTTGATCAAGACTTAAATAACAATTAATAAGACCCTGAACGTATTTTGGTTCAAGTGATTTTTGTGCAAGACGTTCATAACAAATAGCAGCATCTTGAATTTGACCATTTAATTCATGTGCAATAACACGTTGTTGAAGACTTGGTAATTTATTTTGTGTTGATAATATACCAGAAACGCCATCAGGTTCTTCAAGTTGTGTATATATATTTGCAAGTAATGTCATTTCATTTTGATCAGTTAAATTTTTATTATTTGATGTCATATGTCTTTCTAAATACATTAATGAACGATGATAATCACAAAGTTTATAACAAGCAACTGCTAATACATAATAATCAAATTTTTTCAAAAAATTTTCAATTTTATTATAGTTTTTATTATTTATTCTATTCTTATGTGATTCATCAAGCCATCTTTCAATATAATCCAATATATTAAATACAACTTGTGAGCAACGTACACGTCTTGCTTCATCAGATATTCTATTTGTCGTATGTGCTTCACCAAATTCTCTCAATGGTTTCCACGATAGTAATTCATCATCCATTTTTTTATCAGTCACTTGAATTATTGAAAATATTTCATTTTGTAATGTTAAACGATCTTCGTCATTACCATTTTGAACGATATATGTAAATATATATGGAATTAAAAATATTGTTGTTTTTGAATCACGTTTTAATGCCGGACGAAATGTATTTAATAAATTTGATATTTTTTCATCTTTGATTGTATTCATCATTGAACATGCCCAATTAAATGACCAATCTTCAAATGTTGAACCACTCTCTGATCCATAAATTACTGTTCTAGTTTGATTACAAATTTTTGCATTAATTGTATATCTTGATTCTTTAAATGGTTTTATTATTTGTTGACATTTTGGTGTTAAAGATTTCCAAATTTTATCATTATCAGTTAGATTAATTTGATAAAATTTTAATATTTCTTGTATTGCTAATGCAAAACTTGATACATTACTTGTATTTTTTTCAACTTGTATTGCTTTAACAAGTGAATTTATTAATTCAATAACAAAATTTATATTATTTATCATTGAATTTATAAATAATATATCATTTCTTGTTGTTATTCTTCTTCCACGTAAACTTGGTTCAATTGCACCTAATTCACCAAGACATTCACCAGATATCATACGAATTTTTTCTTCTTTATCACAACAACCAGATAATAAATCATCTAATAATTCACCGATGTATGGATGTATATTTTTTTCTTTTAAAATCATAAGATTTAATTCTTTTCTATGTTCTTTTAAAAATATAACTAAATGACAAAGTGCTTTATAACGTACTTCATAAGTTTCATGTTTTATTCGTACTAACCATCTATCAAGTTTTTCATTAAATTCAGTTGGTGTTGATTTTTCAATTTCTGACATAACATTATCTATAATTATTTGATCAACACTAAGATCTCTTATAAAAAATACTTCTGATATATATTGTTGTAAATTTTTTTTATTAACAATAAATATAAATTCAAGTATTTTCATAACTTCATTACGACATGGTTCAAGCAATGGTATCATCGATACAACAATTGTTGGTAAAAGTGGTCCAAGTTCATCAATTGGTATATTTTTAATAAAACATTCCCATGCATAACAACATATTTTTTTTAAACCAGGTCTTGTTAAACTAAGTGATGTTCTTAATGTTGTTAAAATTTTAAAACGTAATGGACTTAAATATTTTGGTCCCATATAATTCATAAGACTACCAAGTGATAAAAGTGCTGCTTTTTGAGTTGATTGATCAGCAAGTGGTACTAAATTTGCATCAAAACGTACAAATACACCGTGTAATTGTGAATTTAAATATTTTGCAATATCATCTTTTGTAGCAAAACTTTTTTTATCTTTAACTTCTTGATCAAATTCTGATATTAGCTCTAAACATGTTAATACAGTTTCTTCATGATCATGAAAATAAATAAGTAATTCACGAAATATTCCAATATGTGATAATGTCATTAAATCTCTTAATGAAGTTTTTGATATTTTTGAAACTTTTTTAAGACACATTATACCATCTTCTGGTGATTCATTTAAAAACACATGTACACAAATATGTTTAAAATGTTTTATAAATATTGAACTATCTGTATTCAAACGATATATTATTTCAGAAAATATTGGTTGTATTTCTTCAACAATGTGGTATAATGAAACAAGAAAACTCAATGCTAAATGTCCATCTTTTTCAAGAAATTCTTGTAAACCACCAGTAAATCCAATACACTTTAAACATTTTGTAAGTGAAGTATCCAAAAGATGTCCAACTTCAAGATAATTTTTAGCAGCTAATCTCATCATTAATTGTATTTTATTTTTTTTATATCTCATATAAATTTCTTTGAGTGTTAAACCAGAATATCTAGCAACTTCTTCATAAGCAATAACTGCATTTGCAATTGCATTGTATGATGATCTTGAATGAATTATTGTTATAATAAATAAGTTACAAATTCTTTCTTCAATTAAATCAAGTTGAAGTTTTGATAAATTTTTAGCAGTACTTATTAGTGTTAAATGATTTGATTCTTTATTATTTGTCAGCGAATCATGTAATATTTCACTAAATTCATTAATAATATTTTCAGAAAAATCATTAAATTCGGTTGGTAAACCATTTTGAAATACAATATTTCTATCTTGTCCTCTTGTACATAAAATTATTTTATTTTCCATAAGTGTTACAATTGAATTTGATAAATTTTGACGAATTTTAACATTTGAATCACTAAGATAAGATAACCAAAGTTTTGATATATTATTTTTACTGAAAATTTCCAAATGATTTGATAATCTAACAAGATTTTCACTTATATTATTACGTATTTCAATAAATTGTGATGAAATTAAATTAATATAAGTCACAAATAATTTTTCATCAATTTTAAATTCGGTTGATAAACCAGGTAAAATTTTTTTATCACACACATTACAATCAATAGTCCAATTTGATGATGACAATGATGATAAATCCCATATTTGTTTTTTAAAATCTGCTTGACCAGATAAAAAACATACAATTGGTCCAATTATTTTAGCAACAGCTTCACAAAGAGGTTTACGTTTACTAGTCAATGCAGGCTTTAATATATGTGTACTTAAATCTAAAAATGATATACTACTATCTTGAAGAAGAAATATTGAATTTAATATTGCTGCAATTCCAAGTTTAATATCATTTTTCATAACACAAATACTTAAATAACTAATACGTTTTTTACCCTGACCAAATTTACACATATTTTTTAAACATTCAATTTGAATATCAATGCTTAATGATTTAGCCATTTCAAGTAATTTTTCTGATATCTCTAAGTGTGATGATGTTTCTTTTGTTAACCATGGTAGTATTAAAAAATTTTGAATTTGAGTTTTATCAAAATCTCGAATAAATATTATTTCATTGAGGCATGAATATATTATTGATGTTTCATTATTATTATTTGTTGTTTTTAATATATTTAATAAATATTCAAGTATATTATTTGGATCATCAAATAATTTACCTTGAATTTTATTATCAATCATCCAATTTGATAATACTCGTGCTGCTTTTAACAAATTAACAAGTGATGATGAATTATTATTTCTTATTTTATTTGATAATGAATTTAAAAATAATTTCCATAATTGACTAGTTTCAGTTAAATCAATGACAACAACATGATCTGTTTGTATTTCTAAAATAATATAATGAATAAAAATTTTATGAAAACTTGGAAATTCATCGAAATATTTGATAAATTTTTTAGCATCATCAGATGAATATGTTCGTGGATTTTTAATTAGTGCAGTTTGAATATGTTCACATATTTTATTTTCAAGAGTTTTTATATTTTCTTTTCTCATTAACATTGTATCGAGAATGGAGTAACCCAAATTTATAACTTTTGGTGATTCAATAAAATAATGAAAAATATCAATTAATATATTCCAAAAATTCATTGTATCTATTTTATTCCAAGCATTATCCAAATTACTAATAATTGAATTTGTATTGTCAATTAAAATTTCAACAATTTTATCATCAACTGAATTAAATTCTAGAATTTTCAATGAAATTTTTAGAGCCATGAGTTTTGCTTCAGGCTCAGAATTATTAATCATTCTTAATAATCTTGGCCATAATTTATCTGTATTCCAAACTATAACACCAGAGTTGATGATTATTTTCATTATTGATAATTGTATAATTGTTATTAAATTTGACTTAATTTTTATTGTATATGATTCAAGATTCATGTCGTCAATTGCATTTTGATTAACAACAAATCTTTCAATAAATATATGATCTTCATTCTCTTTTTTATCATCAAAATCTAATATATCATCAAGAATTATCATATATTCATCAGTAATTGCTTCAAAATTAACACGATGACGAACAACAAGCATACGAAGAATAAGTGATTGAATTTGTAGATTACTTTCAGAAATATCATCACCAATTTGATCACATAATATTTTGAAACAAACACCAAATAACCATTTTGTAAATGATAAATATTGTATACACCAAGGATTTGTTGTACCACGTACTCCAACTGGTGGAATAAGAAATTTATGAAGATGACTTGAATTGGAAATTGATGTTAAAAATGGATTAATATATTGTGAATTTGATTCATTGGAAACTAAAGTTCCTAATTTTTTAATACATTTCCACAGTTCTGATGCTTCCAAGATTCTGTAAAACAAAAAAAAAACACCAAATTTTTGTCATTTTACTTGAAGTAAACAATTAATTTTTTTTATTGACATTGAACTTACATTTGTTCAACTGGAGATGAGTCTGATTCTTCTTGATCAACTTCCATGATTTTTGTATTTCTTTCTACTTAAAGTTTCTATATTTAGTATAACATGATAATTTATAGATATATCAACAAAACATTGCTATAATTTTCACTATTGTTTACACAAATAACAACAAATAATATATAACCACTTAATAAGTATGAAAAGCCGGTTCGGCAATGAAAATATAAATAACAAACATAACATAGAGGGGTGATTCCGATTTCCGAGACAAGTGTATTTTTATTCGTTTCTTACAGTAAATTACCTCAGGATTACAGGAAAAATAAGTAAAAAATTCCTCCGCGTGCTCAAATTGGTTAAAAAGTGACGCTTTTTACGAAAAATCGCGATTTATTCGTTAGATATCGTATAAGTTTTAAAATGACAATAAATTTCAATGTATTATAACTGGAACAGATGAAAGGAACATATGAAATATAACAATCTTAATAGTGTTCGTGTCAAGAAAGAGGGGATTACATTTGGAAGTTTTTTCTTGGCGCAAACCATCTATCGTTTCTAACAAGACTATATTTGACTATTATAAACAAATTATTTTTTTAAACAAGATTTTTTTTTCTTTTAAGAAACTATTTATTATTTAAAAAAAGGATTTTTTTTTTATTTCAAACCACTTTTTGACAAAAAGTTTATTTCTAATTAATTAATTTTATTTTACTTAAAAACGATTAGAGATTATAAAAATCCAAATGTAAGATTAAAAAAAGTATCAAGAGAAACAAAAGAAATATATTTTCATTACGGTGTTCATATTCAATCAGGTATTGGATGAGTTAACGAACAGGTAATTTTTTTTTTTCGAATGGTTACAGTCAATGATATTAAAATTATCAAGATGAAGTAGTATTTAAAGTAAAGTTAAAACCTGTTTTCGGTGATTATGCAGCTAGTTAGCTACAAATTATTAATTTGCGTTTTTATGATTTGTTTTTTGTAATTTTTCATTTCATCAAAACCATGCAACGTTAATATTGTAGAAAATAGCGTTTTGAATAGCGATGAATTAGAAATTGATTCAAGTAATGTCCAGACATCTTCCAATAAAAACAAAAACAATGATTTTAATGATTCA
Source organism: Aphidius colemani (assembly GCA_030523065.1). Classification (NCBI taxonomy): domain Eukaryota; kingdom Metazoa; phylum Arthropoda; class Insecta; order Hymenoptera; family Braconidae; genus Aphidius; species Aphidius colemani. The sequence goes on along the minus strand of JAPYYR010000182.1, from coordinate 1,542 downwards.
GACATCTATTTAGATAATACTGTTGCATTTGGAATTTTTGATACTTTATTTAGAGAAATAGTACTGTGAGCTGTGTTCAAAAATTTCATGCGGAGTTACCACGTAAAGTAGTTCAAAAAATCATTTCAGATACAACTCAAATTTTTAATAGCCAGGCGATAACATTTCTTGAAGATTATATTATTAGTTTATGTGAACTTCATAGTGATCAAGGAAATATTAAACTAGTAGAAACTATGTTTGATACATTGAAAAAACTTTTTTCTGGATTAGAAACTGATTTTAAGAGAATGGAAAGTTTTAAGAGTGATAGTAGATTTGTTTCTTCAGTTGACATAGTAATTGGATATGATGATAAAAAAAAAACGAAAAAAATGAAACTATTATAGAGCGTGTAGACGTGGCCCACCAATACTTTCCGATAGCTTTGACTTTGAAGAACTTCTTTGAAATGCAATCTGTTTTTTAAACAAATGTTGAGAACACAAGTTACCTTGAAAACGTTGAAAGCAAAGATATCATTTCACATTTAATCAAGGTGAGCTATGGAAGAATATGTCGTCCAATTTTCTAGAAAAAAGAGTCATACCACTATTTTTATATGTTGATGACTTTGAAACAAATAATCCTCTTTCAAGTCATGCTTGATCATCTGGTAAATTGTGCGGAGTTTACATGAACATGCCCTTACTATTTCCTTCATTTATTGGAAAGCTGGATAACATTTTTTTAGTTCAAATTTTTCAAGCTCTTGACCGTAAGATCTATGGCAATGAAATAGTATACCGTAAAATTATCAATGATTTAATAGATTCAAATAAAAATGGAATTCAAATAAAAATCCAACGCGGAACCGAAACAATTTATTTTTTCATGGGACTTTTAAAAGGGGATAACTTGGGTTTAAATGAAGCTTTAGGCTTTGTTACAGGTTTTAATAGTAAATATCATTACCGAACTTGTGAAATGCCTAAATATTTATGTAAACGGAGTTCGAGGGAAATTGAAACATATATTAGAAATGAAGATTCATACAATAGAAGATTCGTGATCATTTATTGCTGTATATAAACTTTTTTCGATTGCCTTTAAGGTACATTGTTGGCTAGATTTTGTGGGCGTGTCCTGAAAAAAATCCTTTGCCTTTTACATTTACGATTTTGTCATACCAACCCCAAAAAACCAAAAATTTGAAAATTTCGTGATCAATTTTTTCACGTTATTCATTGAATTTTGCTATTATTTATCAATTTTATGGAATATATTTCAATAAAAATCTATTATACATCAATAAAAAAAATTATTTTATAAGATTTACTCATTTCAATACTGCGCTCAACACGCGACAACATGGCATTTTTTTTTTGTTAGTGTACATCACTGCTCGTGAACAGATGTGTAGCTGTGTGATTTTTGACACATAACAAATATACAAATGGATAGCAGTCTCTCTCTCTCCAGCTTTCTTTCTCTCTCATGCAGTGTTGCCAAGTTGTCATGGTCGGTCTCCAGAAAATTTGAAAAAATCGTGTTTTTATCAGA
>JAPYYR010000181.1:0-43166 GCA_030523065.1 Aphidius colemani | reverse complement strand
ATGTTTGTTCATGTGATTTATTATTTGTATAAATTATTACGTGAAATCCCAAAATTTTGAATCATCTGACGTCAAATTGACATGGGACAAGCCATAATCAGTTCCACGATTATTTATGAGCCAAACATCGTAGCCCTGATCAGCAAGCAAGTAAGCTAAATTCAAAAAATCATAATAGATCGAATATTAAAAACAATATTGAATATTTAATTACCAAGAGAATCATTTCGTCCTCGCATTAACCAGCTAGATCCATCCATTGTTATTCCAGCACCTACAACAACTGGTATCGAATTTTCACCTCCATTTATTCGATGATTTTCCAATATGTATCCGTCTTCTGTCGTTACATAGTGTACCTCTGCTGTAATCCCATTGTCTTTCAATATTTCCAACTACAAATTATAACAATTAAGAAATAATAAATTATATCATCTTATTTTCTAGACTTTTTCCAAAAAACTGACTGTGGTTTTCCATCCATATGCTGGGTTGAAAAATAAACCTAAAAACAAAATAAAATATTTTTCCTTATGATAGTTCATTGTATTATAAAAAATATACACTTCAAACGACAATATTGTTCAATTTATCGACGTGGCATATGCATGTGGCACTCTTTATTTGTGGGAAAAAAAATTAAGTCATTTATAAATAATTATCCTTATCCATACAAAGATTACCTTCAACAAGTGTTTTTTCAACAATTAATGATAAGGAAGTGAAACGATAAAGCGTAACATAATGAAATATTCAATACATTATATACAGTATGGGTATATGTTCTTTTGTTTATCAAACAGATATTCTATTTACGTAATTATTTTTACGCGTTGTCTTCAAACTGGATTGAATTTATATTTACTAGTTTTCTTAAAATCTATAAGTAATGAAAAAGTTTTAGATTATTATAAACTAAACGAGGTGCATTGATTCTGTAATGAATATAAAGATAAGTAAATTTTAAAAAGCTACTTCTTGTTATGTGTTAAACAATATATTAAACAATTTTACATATTTTTGTAGGATTTTAATAAATTAATTATTGGATCGTTTAGTAGTTTTTTAACGTCCTTGGCATACACAAAATCAGCGTGTGAAAATGCTTCATAATTTACAACGTTAAAACCTTTTCCATTAGCCAGCATTTTATAAGCTTTTTGCGCATCCTAAAAAACAAAAAGATTAAATTATATATTGAAAATAAAAATGTATCAACATAGAATATAATTTTTAAATTTAAATTACAGAATAAACTGCTATCCAATCTTTTTTTGCAACATAAAAAACTGTTGGTACATCGATTGCTGTTAAATCATAATCTGGTGGAGATGTTGAATTGTAAATTTCCATATTTTTTCTTCGACCATAATTATATTCACGAAATTTTCCTTCAGACATAAGATTTTGAGCGTAATGTAGGATATTATCCATCGAAGTTCCTTTTCCATATGAAGCAAAGAGTAAATTCCAGATCGTCTAAATCAAAGATGACATAATTCAATTCAAATATGTAACAAATTTAGAGTCAAGTATTAGAAAACTATAATCGAAATTTACAGGAACAAATTGTTTATGATCCCATCCAACATTGAGTCCACCAATGAATTCACAAAAATACGATTGTAATCTAAACTCTGTACAAAGAGTTTTTTCCAGAAATTCCAGAATAGCAAGTGGTCCAAAAAATTTATTTATTGTTATAAACATTCTCGCAAACTATATTGAAAAAAATAATTATAAAACAAAAATTTTATATACAATAAAAATGATGAATTATTAATAATTATGTGTTATTTTTAATACCTTAATGGAATAATAGAAAGGCGTATGAAACCAACCAGTTAACCCTTTCATGTGATTCGTGTATGCAACCGGACCAATATGTATCATCAAACGAATTTTTTTAGCAATGTCAGGACGTCGAGAAGCCATGATAAAACCAACTGTAGAACCTTGTGAATGACCAACATAAAATACTTTTTGTTTTGTTAATTTCGTTACGTATTCAATTACTGCAGGCATATCATAAATTCCCATCTGGTGGAAACTGAAATGAATAATAAATAAAAGGAATTACAATTTCAATTAATATATTATATAAAAACAAATAAGTAATAAATTTAGTATATAAATATTTCGAAATCCAAATATTTTAAAGTGCAATCAGTTAGAAATTCAAATAGTTCGAAATCCAAACAGTTCGAAATCCAACTACTTAGAAATCTAAATAATTCGAAATAAAAATAGTTAAATAGTCCGAATAGTTTGAAATCTATATTTTAATATCTTTGATCTATTTGTAATTTATAATAATTTATAATTAAAATATATTAACTTAAATGATTTTCAAAACAGCTGTTAATATTTAATCAAACGTCATTAGCAATGACACACTACACATACATATCCATTTCAAAACATTGTATTACTAGTTATGATTAGTAAAAAAAATAATTTATAAATAACTTCGATTGTAACTTTTGGACTTTACTCAATTAAATCTTGCATGTGCATCTAGTCAGTCAGTCAGTCAGTCACAGTCACTTGCAAACGGTCACTTGCAAACAGCTATTATAATACGTATAATTTCAAAGCCACTGCAAAATGATATTAATTACTTTCACATATTTTATTCGTAACATTCGACAGATATTTAAAGTAATAATTATTATTTGGCTTATTAAATTGCTCTATCGAATTTTGAAGAGTGATAAAGTTTTGGATAGTGTAATTATAAAATTATAAAATTAAATTGCAATGATAATTAATTATCAAATTAATTCAACGGTGTGATTTGTGTGTGCAGATTGGACTAATTGAAAGTTGGGGATATCCAGCAGAGCAGCACAACGTAACAACAGATGATGGATATATTTTAAAAACCTTTAGAATTCCATGGAGTCCATTGAAGTTATCTGAGAAAAATCAACAAAAACCAGTTGTTCTGATGCTAAATGGAATCATGTTACTATCAGACGCTTGGTTATTAGATGGCAGTCGAAGTTTAGGTCATTATCTAGACAATAATTACTTTTATTTTTTGAATAACTTAATTTTTTTATAAAATTATTACAGCTAAACAACTTGCTGATGAAGGCTATGATGTTTGGCTGGCAAATTATCGTGGTACGACTCACGGACGTAATCATGTGACATTGTCACCAAATGATAGAAATTTTTGGAACTTTAGGTACTTTACTTTAGGTAATTCACTTCATAATAATTAATAATAAAATTGTCATTTAATTTAGTATTCAGGAATTCGGATACTATGATCTTCCATGCACGATTGATTATGTTTTAAATGCAACCAACCAGAGTTCTTTGATATTTCTTGGATATTCATTGGGAACTACTGCAATATTTAGTGCATTATCAGAACAACCAGAGTATAATTCAAAGGTCCAATTGATTATTGGCCTCGGTGCGATTGCTGGATTTTTGGATAAAAATTATAAGGACATGACAATGTATAATGTTATAGAATCAGTTGGTGTAAATATATATATTTTTTTTCATTCATACTGTTTATTTTAGTGAAATTTTAATTAGTAAACATTCAACTTTTTATTTTATCATTTACAGCATTTTATCGATCCTACCGGAATTCTTGAGGTATTCCCTCAAAAATCAATTTATAATATATTATTCGAGGAAATATGTGTCAACTTGAATATTGTCGATTACTGCGCAATTCCAGTTGATATTATTTGTGGTAAAAATAATGAACAATTTGATAATGTACGTAAAATATTCTATTCTCGTTATTTTTTCATGGACATTTACAAACTTTTTTAGTCTATTGTTATTTATTTTATTATTTTTACAATTTTACAGAAGATTTATGCCAATCTTTTGAATTATTTTCCGGGTGGGACATCTGGAAAAGTTATCCTGCATTGGGCACAAACTGCGAAAGCTCGTAATGTCTAAACTTCTACTAATGTTTTATTAATTTAGTATTTGGAAAAATATATTTATGATGTTTTTAATGTCGACTTTATCTTCTAGGAAAATTTCAACAGTTTGATTACCAAAATGAAAAAGAAAACATAAAACATTATGGTACACCAAAACCTCCACAGCCGGATATGAAAAATATTAAATCACCAATGATAATTTTTTATTGTTCAAAAAATGATCCGCTTTCAACATTCGAAGACGTCACTGAAATAAGTAAACGTGTTTCGAGTGAAGTTATTGTTGAAAAAGTAGCTGACGAAAATTATAATCACCTTAATTTTGTTACTGCTAAAAACGTAAAAGAAACAGTATACGACAGAGTGATTGAGTATCTTGATCAATTTAAGAAAGGAAAAATTAAATTATTTCAAAGTTACTGAAAATATTAATTACTTGGTAATTTTTTTTATTTGTTACATTAGAAATAAGGTAACAGTTAAATATAAAAATCCAAGAGGTAGAAAAAAGGACGGAACCAACGATATTCTCATTATTTTCACTTAAAAATTTTTTTTTGACTCAGTCAATAAAGGCTACCACTTTTGATTATCATTTTCTTGATCAGAAGGTTCAAAATATTATATCAGAATTTTTTCAAGTTATTTGAAATAGACTAAAAGGGTTAAAACAATTGAAAGGCAAATGTGTTGAAGAGGCCTCATTGTCTTTTTTATTGAAAATTAATTTATTCGAAAAATAAGTGGGTATTTGTTTATGGGATACTGTAAACATCATTACCTGAATTTCCAAAATTGTGAATCATCTGATGTTAAATTGACATGCGACAAGCCATAATTGGTTCCACGATTATTTATGAGCCAAACATCGTAGCCCTGATCAGCAAGCAAGTAAGCTAAATTCCAAAACCTCAATAAATTGAATATTAAAAACAAAATTGAATATTTGATTACCAAGAGAATCATTTCGTCCTCGCATTAGCCAACAAGATCCAGTAATAGATACTCCACCGACTAAAACAACTGGTATTGAATTTTCACCTCCATTTATTCGATGATTTTCCAATATGTATCCATCTTCTGTCGTTACATAGTGTACCTCTGCTGTAATGCCATTGTCCTTTAATATTTCCAACTGCGAATTATAAAAATTAAAAAATGATAAATTATATCAACTTATTTCCAAGACTTTTTATAAAAAACTCACTGTGGTTTTCCATCCATATGCTGGGTTAAAAAACAAACCCAAAAATATAACAATATAATTTTGCAAACAACATTTCATTGTTTAAAAAAATGAATTTAAAAAACGTTAAAATATTTATGTTATTCCACACAGTTGAATATTCTTATTATACCATTCATAAGCGAGCGAAAAAAAAAAATAATTCAATCGTTTATCAAATAATTATAGCATGTTTATCTATACATATTTTTTTCCTTGATCTACTTATTTATAATAAGCCGTAATAAGTAAGTAAAATACAAAGAAACAAGCAACAACATATGAATATTGATATAAAAACATAATTTATTTTTATTTCAGTAATAATCAATGATGCTCTTTGATCATTGTAATTAGATTGTTATAAACTAAACGAGGTGCATCAATTCCCCACAAAAAATCAAGATGAGTAAATTTTGTAAAATTAACTCTCGTTATGTTAAACTTGTTTGGTATTTTTTTCCAAAGAGTTTTGACATCCTGAAAAACCAAAAAAACCATTAAAATTAGCAACGTTTTTTCATCATAAAAATCATATTAAATTAATTTAATCAAAATAATTACAAGAGGTGAGGCCAGCCAATCGTTATCTGAATAAAAAAATGCAATGGGAATATTGATTCTTGATAAATCATATGATGGAGGCACTGATGAATTGTATTTAGCTAAATTTTTTATTTTTCCATAATCGAAATTTTGAAATTGACCAGAATGAATTTCTTGAGCATAATGAATAACTGTTTTTGTTGATGTACCAGCTGGTTCATGTCCTAATATTACTGGCAGTAGTGTCTTGAATAAAATAATTAAAAAAATGATAATTAATTTCGAGGAAATATAAATATGATTTATTAAGTTTAAATAATTTACTTTGTTAAATTGCTCAGCATCAAATCCACAGAAAGTAAACAAAATGTTTTCACAAATGTCACGTTCAACAGTGACAAGATCACAGCCATATCTCGCAAGCATTTTTATGAAAATTCCTCGAGGTAAAAATTCATTTAACCCAATTAAACGTGCTATCCACTACAAAAGATAAATAATTATTTTATTGTTTTTTTTTATTTGAATTTTAAATCTTTTGTTTAAATTGTCGTATAAATTTATTGGAATCGTTAAGAGAGAATTTGGGATATTTAATTTTAACTTACACTGATGTCGTTTGCAAACGGTCCAATTATTCTTAGAGGACTTTTTAAATGACTCATAAAAGCAACTGGAGCAAGACTCATCATGAATCGTATGTTTTTTGCAACATCAGGTCTCTCTGACGACATGATAAATGACATTGTTGTGCCCATTGAATGTCCAATGTATATTATTTTTTGTCCAGTGATATTTTTAACATACGTGATTGCTGCTGGTAAATCATAAACCCCCATTTCGTGAAAACTAAAAACAGATTATTAATTTAATAAGGAAATAATTAGCGTTGGATAATTTCTTGATTATACAACCTGAAATCCCAGAATTTTGGATCATCGGTTGATATTTTTTTGTGGGCTCTTGAATATAGATTGCCTCGGGCGTTTCCCAGCCAAATGTCGTACCCTTGATCAGCCAGCAAATAGGCTAAATATAAATAAATAATTTATATTTAAATAATTTTTATAAAAAAAATAAATGCCAATTTGTTTTTATACATTATAAACTAAATATTTAAATCAAATGAAAATTTATTTGAATTGTTTCATTTTTTTTTTCCTTTCAACGAAATAAATATTTATTTGTATAAAAATAAATTTAATAAATGATTGTTTGTAATTATTATTACATATAAAAAGAATTTCTTACGTAATGCCCGATTTTTTCCGGATATAACCCAATCAGCTGATGAACCAAGAAATCCATGTTGAATAAAAATTGGTAATGAACCGGGAGCACCAGGAATTCTATGCAAAGTTAATAAATATCCATCATCTGTTGTGACAACATGAGCTTCCGCTGGATAGCCCTCTCTTGTAATCATATCAAGCTGAAACAAATATTTAAAATCATTGTTGTTATAATAACGATAATCAACTTCCGTTATAGATGAAAGAGCGCATACAACAAACTAGCAATATGCTTGTTTAACAATATGCATCATAATACTATGAAAAACAGCTCATCATTTCGATAGAAAAACAAAAGCAATTTCTACATTTAATTGACGGAAATTTTTCAATTACTTTTACATATTATTTAAACAACAAATCACTATTATAACGAATAATTCACCGATTGTAAAATATATTTTTTTTTCTCTTCACATTTAAATAAATAAATTAAAATAAAAGCAAATAATCTTTGGAAAATTTAATGAATCAATTATTGTTTTTTAGTAATTAAAATTACTAAATTAGTAATGAAAAATACTCACTGTTGGCAAATCCGTGTCAGGAAAATTCATAGATCCAGATTGTTTATGAAATAAATTTTCAGTTGTTCTGACAGACTGTAAAATACTAATTGTCGTTAAATTTGTTAAAAATTTAACAAAATCCATTGAATTCATTATTATACTGAACAATTGAATAATTTTTATTATTTAAATTCAACAAGTAAATAAATTTTTGTCCTTCCAGATCATGAATGAAACTTTCATCACAGTTGACTGAAATTTTTTTTAATATTTTTTTTATCCAACGAAAATATTTACGTCAATTCCCCACTCTTGCTGATGAATCATTTTTTTCATTATCTATTATAATGCAAAATTTTTCCTTTTATCATGGATGGATTTCTCATTTAAATAAAGCCAATTTATTAAGGTCCACGATTAAATAATTTTTATCTATCAATTTACACCATTAACAACATAAATTATCTTCTGTTAAATAAACATGAATATTTAATTGACAATTAACTGTTGTTATTATTACACTCAAAATTAATATTCAAAAAAAATTTAAACAAATATAAAACAAATAGAGGTAGAGATTCAATTTGCATCTTTTATCAAATTTTAAAAATTCTTTTGATTGAGTTTGTTTTCGAGTAAAAAAGTAATTGCCTTATGACGATAAAAAAATTAATAATATCATTTTTTAAAATATCAAAATCAATTCATAAGTTTTCGTAGAAATTGTCCCACATATTTTGAAGACAATATTTTTGATGATTTGGAATGTGCAGTAATTTTTATGCAATGGAAGGTGTACTCGCTTCAACTCTTTACATAAATACAAATAGCTAATTTTATTTTATTCTTCCGTCCGTTATGTACAGCAATGTACAGTCTATTGAAGGTCACAATTTTCTATATTTTTATTCCACTATAATTGTGTCTAGATGATGCACTTACCATGGATGAATTTGTTATTTATATAAAACCAGTTAAATAAGGTAAATAATTTGTATTATTTTTATCAAACAATTTATATTAGCTAATAATCGTTGATTGTTTACAGCAAAATGGATGGTGATGAAATTATAACAAAAACACAAACAACAACTGATAAAACAACAGAGTAAGTATTGTTTATATTAAATTTAACTCATATATTTTGTTTAAAACTATATCATAATTAAATTCAAGAGTTATTGATGAGTCAAACACAGATAATAACATAAAAATACGAGATATTGGCTGGTCACTGGATGGAACTAGTTTATTGCCTCAACAAGTTGTTGACAATCAAGTTGTAACACAACAACCACTAATTAATTATAATAATAATTATTTTGAAAATGTTAATAACAATAATATGAGTTCTTCTGAAATTTGTTGTTTAAAAACTTTATTGTGCTGTAAATATTTTAATGAATGTTGTATAATGTGTGGAGATATAATAAGCTGTTGTTGTCACTTAATCTCTAGAATTAATGATGATTAAAATATCATCAAGATTTTTATATAAAAGAAAGCTTTATTTAAATTATCAAAAGTTTTTAATTAGCAACAATAAGTTTTTATTATAAACAAATATTAATTATGTAAAATTTTCAGTCACATATTGACCTCAATAATTTTTTAAAAATAATATTCTAGACTTGAAGATGATATCATCAATGATGTGATGTCATTAGCATTTATAATAATAAAAAACTATTATTATTTATGTATTAATACTATATTTTAGGTTATAATTTTTGCACAAAACAAAACAACAGCATAGTGAATTAAAATTTATAAATTAATAATATTAATCAAGTGTCGTAAATATTAAACTTGAAAATGACAACACAATACCAAACAGATGGATCAACAAATTACAAGTAAATAATTTATCTTTTAATATTTGTTTTGACTGAATAATCAATTTATTCTGAATGATTAATTTTCATTTCAAGTTTAACAACAAACATGGATCCAGTATTAAAACTTGATTCATCAAATAAAACTTCTTCAACGAGAAAAAACTTATATGATTTACCAACTGGTACTGATGATGTAATCACTCAACAACCTCGTTTCAATTCAGCAATTAATAATGGTGAAACAACAAAAATAACAAATGATAATCAAACAAAAGATTCTTGTTGCAATTCATGTGTTGAGGCAACAATAAAATGTTGTTGTGAATGTTGCACTGAGTGTATGCAATCTTCAGCATTTCCATGTTGTTGTTTCATATTTTGTCTGGCTGCAGAATCAAATTAAACATAAATAAATTAACTGCCATAATTTAATAAACATATACCGACAATAATTTTTTTTTAAATGAAAATCAATTTTTCTCTTATATATTTATACAAATAATTCAATCAAGTTGATATTTTTTTATAAAATTTTATAAATCAAATATATTTTTCCACAAAAAAAAAGTATTCATTGTTGACAATATCGTATATTTATTTTTTTTTTTACAATTTATTATAATATCAGTATCTAAAAATGTTTTATTAATAAAAAATTTAGTATATATATAAAATAATTGATGAATAAATAAACATGAATATTTAATTGACAATTAACTGTTGTTATTATTACACTAAAAATTAATATTCATTAATAAATTACGGTAACAAAAACAATTTGAAAAAAAAAAACAAAAAATCAGCTAATACTTTTTGAGAATGTATCATTTTCTTTTTCTTTTTAATCTCAATAATATATTGATAATGATTTAGTGAGATATGTATATACAGTGGTCCATTAAAATAAAAATTAAAAAGAAATTGTTTAATAAATTTTATATAATATTGTTTAAAAAAAAATTTAAACAAAGAGGTAGAGATTCAATTTGCACCTTTTATCAAATTTTAAAAATTCTTTTGATTGAGTTTGTTTTTGTAATTAAATATATTTTTTTCTTTTAAAAAGGTGTAATATTGAATGGTCGATGCGTATTCTCTTCTCAATAAAAAATAATTAAGTACCAACGTTTATAATGTGTTGATAATAATTTAATTTTAATAATAAAAATTATATTTTTTTTACTTTGCGACTATTAGTTATATTAATTAACAGAGTAAAATAATGATATGCATTTGCCCATTTAAATTTTTAATTATTAACTTAATCTCGTGTTGTTTGTTTCATCATTATTATTTTTTCGGACGGACATTTTACTAGATAATAATTATATAAATACATAAACATCTAGGGTCGCATGAATTCAAAAAAAATCCAATACAAAAAATAAAATAATAATAAGTTTTGCTTTTGTTTTTGAGCACGTTAGCTGTCATTGACACTGGTTTATTTAAGTCAGATTCTCACACTCCTCCAGGTTGTGTCACATTCCTGATTCAGCAATTCCTTCATCATCTGGGAAGTAAAATATTCAATTATTAATTTTTATTTAATTTTAATTGTTCATGCACATTCAAAATAGTCAGGCTTTTATCAAATAATAATTATTCAGTTGCAGAAATTAAAAGTTTTGGAAATATAAATTTTACAACATTCACAAGAAAATTACATGGCTAAATATCGTTGACAATTATTAATTACAAAAAATTTGGTATACATTATTATAAACAATTGCAGCTCATGGATTTAAAAGCTTAGCTCTCAGCTCTAGAGCTAAGAAATACTTTAAAATATAAACAAACTGTGTAAGATAATTTTTAAAAAACCTACGAGCTCTATGAAAGCGACTTGTTAAGAAATTTGTGTTTACGATACTTAGTCATGATAACTGTAAATAATTATTAATTTTTAATTTTATAATTACTTATGTTTAACGTAAAAATAAAATAAATTTTACAGACAAATGCAAACAAACATTAAAAAAAAAATGCAAATCAATGATACAAAAAAAAAAACCTGTTTAAAAGGAAAAGAAAAGTTTCTTTCTCTGTCATTGATTATGAAGCTTAACACTAATTTAAAAAATTAGTCAAAGTTTAACAAAAACATGCAAAATGCAGAGCAAACAATACTATCACAATTCGTGCATGAAAACTCATATGCAATGCATATAAAATTTTCAAAAATTACCCTCGTCTTCATTGCCAGAGTCCGAAGGTCATCTCTCCTTTTCATCCGATGTTGGACTAACAGCACTTTCGACTGAACTTTGATTTTTTCCTAAATTTATTAAATTGTGTTTCAAACATATTCCTACAATTCCTTTAATTTAGAAAAAAAAAACCATGAAAACCAACAACAAACCGACAATCTAAATCCCACAATAATAATAATTTCAGTTTACCAAAAAAATTAACTACAGTTATACTAAATTCCCTTCACAGTTAATAAATTGGTAAAATAAAAATAAAAAAACAATAAAATAATTGACCATAATATTGTTAATTAAATATTTTACATCCACCAAGTTAAATTGTTGTTAATAAATAAAAATTACAATAATGTATAAAAAATACCTTCAAATCCTTGATTATCATGAATTTCTCTTGGTGGTCCAGTGGTATCTTGTCCCTCAAGTACAGCAAGTAAACATTGATGTATACAAATATATTGTTGTTCAGTTTGTACCATCCAAACACGTTCTTTTCTCATAACCCATACAATACCAAATATATCAACATAATCAGATACTTGTATTTGTTGTAATATTCTATCAAGTGTTATAAATGTACCACTTCTACCAACACCAGCTGAACAATGTACAACAATTGGTCGTTGATCTGGTCTAACTCTTTCTCTAAATGCACGTACAAATCTAGCAAGTGTTGTTGGTGGACTTGGTACACCAAAATCTGGCCATGTTGTAAAATGAAAATGTTGAATAACACGTTTAACATCACCACGACATAGCATAAATTCTGTAATACTCCAATCTGGATAACGTGTTTCATTTAATACTGTTACAGATATATCACCATAATATACTGGTAATGTATCAATTGGCCAATAATGATCACATTTTTCACGTCCTTTTTCAATGCATCTTGTTAACATAACAATTGCACGGCTATTACTTTCCCAAACCATACGCCAAAAATCATCACGTGTTGAATGTAATGGTCCTTGTGTTACAATAAATTCACGTGGTGAATTATGACCTGGTACATAATTTGCATTAATATAATCAGAGCCTTCTTCATCATCAACTGGCTGAAGTTTAAATCTACTATGATCATATGGTAGAATATTTGTAAAACGATTTTTCGGACGATTACATGGTAAATCAGCAGCAGTACATGCTTGATCTCTTCCAACATGTTTTAACTCTTCAAATTCTTCAGAAAAACGAAAATCTGAATCTGCTGACATTATTCTATAATGTTCAGCAAAATTTTCAACTCTTATTGGACGACTGAAATAAATTAATTATATTACAATTTAATATTTTTTGTGCTAATATATTGTGCTAATATAAACAATTATTTTTATTATTACTTTGTTTCAATTACACTATCTGGCAATGATAGATTATCAGCAGCTCTTGGTTCAGTTATTTTTCTCAACTGATTTTTGTGTCTTCTAACTAACAATCCAATTCCCAATAATGTCAATAGAACTAATATTGGCACTGTTATTCCAACAATAATAACTGTATTGTCTTTATCTGTGAAATAAATAAATAAATAAATAAAGTTAACATTATAATTGAATAATTTACATTCAAAATTATCAATAGATGATAAAATTGATTTATAAATAAACCAGTTATATTTGTTAATTGAATTTTTTTTTTTGCTATATTATTTTGTAAATATAAAAAATTAAAAAATAAATAAATTTATGATTTTTTAATACTGGCAACAACAATGTTGTTTCTCACCTGCCAGCAGTAATCCTTTTGCAAGACATGTATTAAAATCATCAGTATAAATTTATCAGAAAAAAAAAAAATCTAACTAATGTCTTTTTAAATTTATTTTAAAAACAATTTAACTTTGTTTTTCACAGTTTTTTTTTTTGTTTAAATATATATTATTCTATTGTTTATTATAAAATTATAATTAAATATATGAAAATTAATTAAAACAAACCTGTTTGTATGGGAAAACTGTAGCTTGTATCTGTAAATTTATCTGATGCTGTAAATGCACGTACTTTAACACGATATGTAGATCCTGATTTTAATGGTCCATTACAGTAACCAACTTTACTCTCACAATTTTCATATCCAATTGTAAAATCTTCAACTGATCCATTTTTAAATGGATAATATGGATCCATTACCTATTGATTAAAAATAATTTAAATAATAAAATTTTCTCCTGATAAAATATAAATTATTTCTTTACGTTTCAAATGATATCAATTATTACCTGATATGGAGGCCATACACTGTAAGCTTGTACGTCTCTCCAACTTGGCATTTCTAAACCTGATGCATTTTTACTGTCATCTTCAGCAACAATAACAGTATAAGATATAACAGAACCATGCTGTTCACTAAAATAATTTTTTCTAAATCTAATCTGTATTGTTGTACTGCTTCTACATACTTCTGTTGGTACAACTTGTGTTGGTGGTTTTGGTGGTGCTAAAATTGGCATTTTTTGTTTCCATATTGCTTCAGGACCATAGCCAATTTTAGTCTCAGCTTGTATACGAAACATATAAGTCTTTCCTGGTATTAAATTTTTAATAATACCACGAAATTCATTGGGCTTAAAATCTCTTGTTAATGTATGACTTGATGCCTAGTAATAAAACAAAATACAATTTAATTTTTATTTTATATAAATTTAAATAATATTTAATACAAATAAAATACAAACCTCTAATCCATAAGTAATTGTAAATTTTTGAATAACACCATTGTATTCACCAATTGATAAAAACCATTCAAAACTTATTTCACCTGGTTGAATATCTGTTGGATGAAATTTATCAACTTTACCAGGATATGATTCACTTGTTGTAAAACTGCCACTCAATGGACTTGATCTTCTTAAATAATTTGACTCTGATCCAGATCTTACAACAAGTGTAAACGTATAATTTCTATGTGGTTTCAATTCTGATATTGTTATTGAATTTTGTGATGTTATATTTTGTACATATGCATCATCACTATTTAAATATTGCACTTCAAATGAGTCATATTCACCCTTTGGTAAATCCCAATTCAATGTTATTTTTGTATCATTAATATCAATTGCATGAATTGCAGTTATAGCTTCAGGATCTAAAAATAAAATGAATTCTATTATTTATTAAATTCTAGTAAAAGTCTTTTGAATAAATATTTGACCCAGATAATTAAATCATCATCTATTTTTATTATAATGTTACTTACACAGACGATCTTGTCGAAGAATTGGTCGACTTTCAACATCAACTGAAACTGTCCAAGCAGTAACATTGTATAATTTACCTGGTATAAGATTGACAAATGTTACTTTAGTGTCTTCGTCATCAACAAGTTTTTCTTTGGTTGTATTATTTTTATCACTAATATGAAAACGATAAAAATTAAATTTTGATGATTCAATTGGTGTTGGTGTATAACGTAATGTCAATGAATCTGGTAAATCTCTGTCAACAACAACAACAACCTCAGATTGTATCAAAGGCACTGAAAATAATATTAATATTATTTAGAGATGAAAATTATTTAAAATAAATACCAATAAAAATATAAACTTACTTGTTCTTGTTGTTAAATTAACAACATCACTAACAAGATGATATGATATACCATAAATTGTAAATGTATATTCAACACCAGACATTAAATCATCAATTAAAATTTTTTCAATATTATTTGCTGAATTATTGTTATCATCATAATTTAATAAATCACTATGATAATTATTAGTTATATTTTTAGTTTTAATATCATTTGTATTATCAATTTGCCACCATTTAACAACATAAGTTTCAATTCTTCCTTCTGGTTTTGTAAATTCAAGTGTTATATTTGTTGAATCAATAATTGGTATGATATTTGTTATAATATTTGGTTTGACAGTATGATTAACTTGTAATGGATATAAACTTTCAACTCCAAAACTAACAGTATTAACTTGTATTGTATATTTTTCACCAGGTGTCATATCAGTAACTTCAGCTTCAGTAACTTTAACACTTGGTAATTTTTCCCATCTTGGATCATCATCTGTTTTATATCTTATTGAATATTCAGTATACAATGAATTATCTGGTTGCCCCCAATGTACTAATACACTGTTACTTGTAACTTTTTCAATTCTTAAATTTTTTGGTGGATGTGGTAATACAGCTTGAAAATAATCATGTGGTTCACTACGTAAGCCATGACTTATTGCAAATACTTTAACTTCATAACCAGCACCTGGATAAAGATCTTCAAGTATAATATGTGATTCAGTTGTTAATGTTGTTGCACTTTCACCAGTATCATTTCTTGTATGTGTTACTTCAAATTTATCTTGACGTGAATTAACATCACTTTTCCATGATATATTTAAACCTTTATCAATTGATTTTAAATCTTCAATAATTGGACTTGATGGACGTGTTACACAATATATTATTGTTTCATTTGATAATATTTTATTACTAATTGCTTGTACAATTATTGTATAATTACGTCCTGGTAATAATGCTTCTAATTTAATTATTGTTTTATCTGTTGTTAATGTATTACTATCACCAGTTATTGATGTTGTTTCAACTTCATGATATTGTAATTTATAACTATCTTGT
The DNA here is from genome assembly GCA_030523065.1 of Aphidius colemani. Taxonomy (NCBI): domain Eukaryota; kingdom Metazoa; phylum Arthropoda; class Insecta; order Hymenoptera; family Braconidae; genus Aphidius; species Aphidius colemani. The sequence goes on along the minus strand of JAPYYR010000181.1, from coordinate 27,034 downwards.
ATACTTGAATTTTCTGGTTCCCATGATACTTCAAGCATACCACTTTTATCATCAATATTTGCTGATAAATTACGTACAGATAATGGTTTAAGTGTAATATCACCAGTTGCTGGCCAACTTGATACTTTACCAGATACTGTTTTAACAATAACTTGATATGTATTACCCGGTTCAAGATCATTAAATTCCCATGTATTATCCTCATCACGATTAAGTGTTATTGGTGATAATTTACGTACACTTTTATCTGATATCATGACATCAAGTGATATTTGATATTTATCAAATTCTGATGTACCATTTGGTGGATTCCAATATACTCTAAAGCTTGTTGATGTCAATGAATATTTATCAAATGTAACATTTATTGGACGTGTTGGTATTGTACGATATTGTGCTGTTGTTGGTGGTGATGTTTCATCTTCAGATACTGTTTGTACTGATATATTATATGCTCTACCTGGTATTAAATCTTTAAATGCTGCTTGTGCTGGTCCTGGTGGCTCACCTTCTTTTTCAACATAAAATATTGATTCAATTGCATCACGTGGCTCAATACTAACACGATAATGTGTATATATACCAGATGGATATGGTGGTTGCCATAAAACAAGTAATGTTGTTTCATTTCTAAACCATACAATAAATTTACCAGGTGTATTTGGTTTTGTTGTAAAATTACGACTTGTATATGCAACACTTTCTTTAGCATCTAATACTGTAAATAACTGTAATGAATATGTTGCACCAGCTGTTAATTCTTGTAATGTATATGGTACTGAATCAGCTGGTATAACACTTGTACGTGGGTTACCAGCATCATTAAAACTTTGTATACGTAAACGAAAACCAGAATAATTTCCTTGATTTGGTGGTGACCAATAGACAAGTGCTGTTTTACCATTGTGAACAGATACTGTTAAATTTGATGGTGGATCTGGTGCTGTAAAAACAATAAAAATATATTATTTCATTTCTTTTGATTTAATTTAATTTAATTTATGTGTGTTTGCTTTTTTTCTCTACATTTCAAAATCAGGTCACACAAAAATATCTATCTGATCAATAGAAAAAGAGATTGCACACAAACACACACCTCAAAATGATCATAATCATTTAATTTTTAATAATTACATTTACAAAATAATAAAATACACAAAAGCTATTAATATTATTATGATATATTTTATTGGTATTAAGCAATTTAAATATTTTTATTATCATTAATATTTACCTGTTGTTATTGAAGCTGTCCAAGTTAGCCAATCATGAAGTGTTCCATTACTGTAGTACAACCAAAACTCATATTTTGTACCTGGTAATCCATCACGAAATTTAATAACTTTACCAAGATCAGTTGCTGCAATTGTTTCATTTGGTCTGGGATAGCCAATTGGTGGACTGTAATCTAATCTGTACCATGCACCACCCTGACTCAAATTTCCAGGTATCTCAATGGCAAGGTCTGCCGAATACGTGACCTGAAATTCAATTTATTCATCAAAATTATATGATAATATATTAAATATTTCTATTTAACTTTCTAGACATTTTTTGCAGTAAATAAAAATTATATTTTTGTGAAATTTGTTTTATTATTATTAACCGTCACGTAGAAATACTGGATACAATTTTTTGTGTTTATTGCTGTTGATTGTAAAGGAAAGACACATGTGTTGTAAAATTGGTGTACACAATTGGCCGGAAACTGTCAGAATGGACCAAAAAAAAAAAAATTTATAGACACTCGTTGAATTTCCGGGAAGACATGAAGATGATTGAACCTCTTTTTTTCTCGTTATAGACGGAAATTACTAGAGTATTTTTTTCTTTCGAATATTTCTACTACACTAATACTCTGAGAGAGGAATTTAATCAACAAAATAAATATTAATTTGTGTATACATAATAAACTAAATATTTAAATCAAATGACACATATATTTGAAAAATAAATCATTTATTTGAATAGTTCTTTTAACGAACCAAATATTTATTCGTATGAAAATAAATTAAATATTTAAAGTAAATAAATGACTGTTCGTAATTATTTTTACATAAAAAAATTGAAAAAATAAATTCAATTTTTACTATTTATTTAATAAAATGTTAAAATTGGATTTCGAATTATTTGTATTTCAAACTAATTGGGTTTCGAATTATTTGTATTTCAAACTATTTGGATTTCTAGCTACTTGCATTTCGAAATATTTGGATTTCGAAAAATTGCTAACATAGATATAAGCGTTGGAAAGACCACGCGACAGCATAAGACTTTTTAAAGACAAAACAACGTTTTAATTTAAATTTTTATTTATCTCAAATAAATATATTTTTAAAAATCAAATTAATCAATTTCATTTGCATATAATAAATCCTTCTTCTTTCGATGATAAAAATGTTTTGTTTTTTACAATTTAACAATGACATATTTATTTTCCGGCAGAGACATGTTTATTGATTTCCATCATGTACTCGTTTAAATATGTATATGTAAAAATTTTTCATATGAAAATCTTTCCTCAATTTATTTCAGTCTGTCTGTTGCGCAGGTAATCCAACGTTTTATGTGAGAATATTAATTAAAACCAAAGTCTCCCTGTACTTTTTATTTTTATTTTTTAACGATGATGATTGCATGCTCAGGTGGTACATGTCGTCGTTTGTAAAATTAATGAGACTCCGTGTTTATACATACAAAAATACATAAATAAAACAAAATAATAATGATAAAAATATTTTTTTTTTAATTTAGACAAATTGCTCAATTGAAAAGGACAAGCAATTTTAACTGACCATCATTTTGTTTGACACTCTTTTTAATCATTTAAATTTGTTTAAATTATTTTATTGTTTCGCTCTTTTTTTCTTGTCTTCTTTGTATTCTTTCATGTTGTTTAATAAACCGTGTGTAAGTCATCCGGTTATATTGCACTTTAAGCTAGTTAAACAACAAAAAAAAAAAAAATAATTTATAAATTATAAGTAAAAATAAAAATAAACATGTTGACTAACATTAATATATGTGTGCACTTGAGATGAGAGTGCAGACATGAATTGTGAGAAAATATATATCCATGGCTTTGAAATTATATTTAGCATTACATATGTGTTTGATGTGTTTTTTCCCTTTTTTTTTACTTTTATTTTTTGTACAATTAACATCTGGACTACCTCTTTGATTGTATTTAAATAATTGCCATCAAATATTGATATAATATCCAATAGAAAAGCTTTAATTTGACATATATTTTATCATTAAAATTAATATTAATTCATTGAAAAATAAACCGGATATATTTTTTGGGTATTTTTTATTTTTGCAAGTTGAGAATAGCCAAACAACCGGAAGTTTTATTCTAGGCATGTACATAAATATATAAATACTCAAATTAAATACAAACCGGATGTTAAAAAAAAATCATCATGTGCAAGCTCAATTTAATATTCAATATCGTTAAATTAAAAATTACATCAAAGCGAAAATAAAATTAAAACAGCTATTTTTTTAGCAATTAAATTTATTACTTTTAATTAGTCAATAATTAATGATAATAATCCAAAAAAAATAAGCAAATTTGTCCTTTTAGTTTGTCAATATAATTAAATCAAACGAGCAAAATATAAAGCTAATTTTTCTGTCGAAATTGAAAAGTAAAAATTCATTTACTTTCAATATTATTTCTACAGTAATTTATTAACAATAAATATGCTATTCTAAATAATAATAATAATGAAAAAAAATTAAAAATGTTATGTACATGTTCATTGTTGTTCCCACACACAAATAAAATTCAGAAAAAAAAGGCAAATAAATTTTTTTTTACGTAATACACACAAAGAGTACGTAATGCAATATTTACTTCATCTCCGGTGGATAATATTTAAATTACTAGATTAACAAAAAATAATAATAAAAAAATGATTAATTGAAATATGATGATGAGCAAGTTTTCACATTGATATTAATCTTACATTGCGTTTTAATAAACAATTAATTCATTATTTAGCAATTAGCATCAACAGAAACAAAAAATAAACAACAAAATATATTTTTTCCAATTTTATTGTTTAATCTTTTTAGTGTGCAACAATTCTTTCAAGGTTTTATTGTGTACTTGATTCGTAATAATAAATTGAATTTTATTTAAAAAGTTGATTCATAGAAAAACCCTGATGAGTTAAAAGGTCGCAAATGAGGACGTTCATTTGATAAATTTGAAAAATTTAAAATACTATTATTTTATGCTGTTTGCGTACATTAACTGACAAAAAAAATAATAAAAATACATTTATTTTTTATAACCGTATATGTAAAATAATTCAAGCGTGTTTATTTAATTTTTTCTTTTTTTTTTTAACAATAATTTATGAAAGATAAATAAATTTATGATATTTTTTTTTTTTTAAACTCAAATCTATCAATCATAATGATTTTTATTTATTTATTATTATTATTTTGTTGGGTAACTCCTTTTTTATATCGAAAAAAATGCAATTTAAAGATTTTTTTTTCTGTATCGAATGACAGAAATTAACGCCCATTTGTTGAGTTAAATTAATGACAGAAAAGAAAACGTTAATTCACAATAGAATTTATCGAAAAAAAAAATTGATAATTACAGTTTTAGATATAACAATTAAATAATTTTATCAAATTAAAATCAGTTTGAAATGCTCCAATTTATCAATTATATTAATTATTATTTATTTATTATTATTATTGATTTTTAAAAGTAAAATTACTTTCCCAAAATCAATATTCGAAATTAAAAAACGATTTATTCGCAAAAGTTAAATTATTTCCTAGAAATTCATCAATTTTAATGATAAATTTCGTTTAAATTTAAGCTTAATGTTATTAAATACATAATTGATGAATAATAAAACTAAATAATATAAATTTTATTAATTTTCGATTTGATTTCACCGCGGGAAAGTGTAATTTTGCAAGTCCGTAAATTCGAATTGACCCCTTTTCTTGCAACTGCGCACCAAGGTAACAAAAACAATATATATACAACAACAATAATAATAATAAACACATTCAAATAATAACAACAATAAAGAAAAATAACCACAAAACAATAATGGTATTGTCAAAATAAAAAAACCTTTTTATTATTTATTTTAAATTAAAAAGACAAAGGAAAAAAGTAAAAGAAAAATTTTTAAAAAAATTAAAAAATGAGTATATTCTTACCTTGGCCAGGAGTACAACGAGAGTAAAAAGAATTTGATGTTTAATCGTGAAGGAATGTTCAGCATTTGTCCACTTAAATTTGCTCATTTTATTAATTTATTTATGTATTTTTATAAACTATTATTATTCACATGAATCAATAATATTTTCAGCTTCAAATAATAACTTTATACTATTATTATTAATTTTTAATTTATAAATTATTATATTGACAACAGGAAGATTTAATGTGAAAAAATTTGTAATTATTATTGGTTTAATTAATAGGAAGACTTTTTAAAATTTATTATTATTATTGTGACATTTGACATCACGAAAAATCACATTTTTTGATAAAATAAACAACACTAACAAACACCTGTTCACAATGTTGTTTTTTAATAAATAAAAACAATAAAAAATCAGCCATTTTATTGATTATTTCATTAATTATTTATAATTAAATAATATTTATTTTAATAACATCAAAATTCACTAAATTGACTAGCACTTGTCAAAAATTAACAACAATAACAATAACAAACGAGTTTGACACATTTAAAAAAAATATTAAAATTAATAATATTCAATCCACATTTTGGCACAATTTTTTTAACACACAAATACTTTCACATTTATAATTATTAAAAAAAAATTAAAAAATAAAATTGATTTTTTTAAGAAGAAAAAAAAACAAAAAAAAATTTCTAAAAAGACTTGTTTGGAATTCGAAAATTCACCGTTTAAATGTCATTTTTAAAATAAAAAAAAAAACAAAACTTTTTTTATTTTTTTTTGAATTAATTTTAAAAAAATTAAAGAAAATTTTTTATTTATTTATTGATAACTCTCTTGTATTATAAATCGATTATAATTAATTATGAAAAAATTAATTTCATTATAACACTGTAATATTAATTTAAAAAAAATTATTAAATTAATAATAATAATTTTATTATTTATAAAATTTTGATGGCGCTCCTTTGGCGTACCAACGAACGTACGAGACCTCGTTCGTGTCTCAACTTTACGAATAGTCTCTCTTTGCATTGCTTGCCTTTTGCCTTTCCATTCCACCTCTTACAGCTCTCTTGCCTCTTTATTTATTTATTTTTTATATATATATTTTACTGTAGCTCCTCTTATTATAAGCGAGCTCTTATTTTTTATTATTCACTGTGTATGTATTTTATTTACCAATACAGGCTGATGCCTAGATGGTACAACCCGGTGTGGAACCAATTCCCTCAGCCCCTCCTGTGATGAAACACTTGCTGACTTGCACAGTGTTTGCTACCACTCTACCAGAGTACCAACAAAACGTCACTCCTTTCCTCTCTCTCTCTCTCTTTATCTGCCCGGGTACATATAAGTGTGTGTTATTTTATACTTCATATATGTAATCATACACCAACACAAGCCACACAATGTACCACACCTTTTAATACTTTTTCTTTTTTTTTTCTTTTTTAAACTCAAATTGATACTGTCTTTATTTAACTATGCTCATGATAGCAATACTTTCATTAGATTTTAATTGAAACTTCTTTTTGTCAACATCATCATCGTCGTCGTCATCAAGCCAGAAACGAGTCCGGGTACACGAATTAATAACCCCAACAGCGACATCTATTTACATCCTTGATATATATTTGTTTTCTTTCATCTCTTTTGTCAGCATCTCTGTTGGAAATCCTCTTATATTTCACAGCATCCAATGATGATTCATTGTCTCTCTGTATAAATGGATATACAAACGAAAAAAAAACATACAAATGATTTCCTTTTATGAAAAAAAGTATTTTCTTTGTATAGTAAATTATTTTCTTAATTTAAAATTATATTTTGTTTGTTTAAATTAATTTTATATTTTATTTAAATTAATTTTTCTTTCAATTTTATTATTTTTTATAAAATATTAGTTATGCTATTTTTTTTTTTTTTTTTTTTGAATTACGTATATATTATTTTAATTGATATTTATTTATTTATGTTTTTTTTTATATTTTTTTCCGGTTTGAAAATTATATTACACCTGAATTGTGGAATGTGCAATGTAATAGGCTGTGCACGCAAAATAAAATTCAACGATTGTGGAATGTTGGAATTAAAAAAATTATTCATGTTATGAGAGAGTAATGTGAAAGCAAGTATGTTACGATTTTATTTTATGTTTTAATTTGTTTATATTACCATTTTTTTTTTTTTTTTACATTTTTCAGTTATGTGGTTTTAATAAATGTATAATAGTACTAGTTTTTAGTGTGTTTAAATCATGAATTATTTATGGATTTCGAATTTCATTACATTCGTGAAATTTTATTACAGCGACATCTAAAATCTTGTGTTGATAACGTTGACAGTTACATTATCAACTGAAGTGAAGCTATCTACTGTCGATTAAGTAGAAACTTTAAATAAAGCTTCGGAATTTTGAATTCAAATCATTTAAAATACATGCGATGTTGATTTTTTATTTAGTTGTATAAATGAATATGTCTTAAACATTTTGTTAATTAATTTAACTCAGCCGCTATTTTATTTAAATAATTGGAAATACATTTTGATTTGAAAAATTATCAAACTTAAATATTTATAAAATTTTAAATCTCGATGGAATATCTTTAAACAATTAAAATTGTTCAGTAAATATTTATTTAACTAATAAAATACTTTGAAAATAATTAATTTACGTTAATAAAAAAAATGAATTAACAATTTAGAATAAAAATTAATATTCAAACCTCTTTAAAACAAGTAACAATAGAATAAAAAAAAAAAAAAGGAAATATATTATTATTAAATAATAAATAAAATTAAATGACTTGACATGGCAAAAAATCACAATTGAAAGAAGCTTTAGTATTGCAGTTTTTGTTTAGAGGTAACGTCTGCCAGATGCCAGACTCTATATCACAAGCCAACTGTGATTTTGATGATTTTTTTGCATCGTGAGATATTCACAAAACAACTGGATAAATAATAAAATAAAAGAAAAAATTATGACAGTATAAATTGTTAAAAAAAACATCGTCATCCTGCTGCTTGTTCACATATAAAATTTACGTCAAATAACTTCCGGATACTTGATAATTTTTATAATGTTTCATTTCCATTAAAAAAAAATCTAATTAAATTTATATTAAAATTCTCAGCAAATATTAATCCATTTACTTTTTTATATCTTGAATTTAAAAAAACAAAATAATATTCTCTTACAATTTATTTTTACCATTATAAATATTGCTGAATTTTTTTTTCTCATTTATACTTTCGACCTGGCTTTTTTAGCGTAATAAAAAAATTTAAAAGAAGAATGAATGATAAATAAGACAAGTTGAGGTAGACTCGAAAGCCATGAAGGCCAAATGTGAAATTGTCAGACAATAAAAAGAAAAAAACCCCCCATCAAGACAGTAAGTACATTCCCTTGAACATTTGCAATTGAACCCCCCTTTTTAAAGGTAAACATAATTTTTTTTTTTTGTAACTAACAGTGTTGGTTGTTTGTATAAATCTTTACCTTGAGTCTTCTACTTTTTTTTATATAAATATATTAACAATAACAAGTGAAAGAACAATAACAAATTGTAGACCGGTTCATGCTTTGTCAGTGTGTATATTCCCCTCCTTTTTAAAATTCTTTTCATAATATTTTATAGGTGAAAATCCACTTGCAGCAAAACCAAAGTCAACGCTGCGCACCGTTGCACCTGTGGGTTCAATACAAATAATAATACATCCCTTCTCTAGCTGTACTTGTCGCGGCCAAGGTGATCCAACCAACCGACCGACCGACCGACCAACCAACAATTTATTCATCATCATTATTATTATATTTTTCTATTAAAACTATCATTAAATAAATTTACCTTAAACTTGAAATTCCAATTTAAATAACTCATATTTATTTTATATTCATAGTATTATATAATAATATTTTAACTTTGTTTTTTTAATTATGTTTGGTCATTATAAATTCTTTAGTACAACTGAGATTAATTAATAATTAAAATTATTATTTTTTTTTTTTTATTTTTAAGAAAAATAAAAGACATTCTAGTGGTTGTTGAATAGAAAAATTATTTATGATTTTTTAGATGATGATGGTGACGATGAAGAAGATGATGAAGATGAAGATGATGATGAGGATGATGATGATGAGGATGATGATGATGAGGATGACGATGATGATGAAGAAGATGATGATGAAGAAGATGATGAAAAAGTTTTGCTTGTTTTTTTTGTACCACTTGATGTATCAGATTGATTATTTACAATTTTTTTTATTTTTCTAACAGATTTGTTATCGTTTTTAACAAATGACTTCAATTTTTCTCTCATATTCATAACTTTTTTTCTTGTTTTTATTATTTTACTATTATTTTTATTAAACCCATCATTCAATGATGAATTTTTAATATTTAATTTTTTATTTATCAGTGGTGTAATTTTTTTGGTAATTACAGTATCATTTGATGATACTGTTGTAGAATTATTGTCACTTAAATTATTTGTCTTAATACTCTTTGATTTATTAGTACGCTTAGTTGATAATAAATTAATTTGTTCACTTGGTTCATCATTGCTCAATGATTTATCAGCATCATTTGTTATGAACACTTCATATGGGATATTTTTTAATTGTTTCAGTTGAAAAAATTCATGCCATTTTTCATCAGTTATTGTATCAATATCATTGATATTTTCCTCATTGTTATTCATATTTTTAACATTTTTATTCTCCTTAACAATTTGATTATCTAGTTGTTCAGATTCACTTGAATAATTTATTTCAAGATGATCAATAATATCACTCAATTCTGATATATCTTTACTCACAGCTACGACTGGATTTTGTATATTATTTTCATCATCAGACTGTTGTTCTTCATCATAAGTATCAACAATATTTTGTGATAAATTTATTTTTGTATTAAAATACAATTTAAATAAAATATCTTTATCAACTTTTGTTTTACTGTGTTTTATATTTGATAAAATTTCTTTATTGTTGTCATCTTCAAAATCCGATAATGAAAATAATGGCATATCTTCAATTGTCTCCAACTCATTTGTTTTTTTCTAAAAGAAAAAAAAAAAGTGTATCATAACAAGCTAATAATTAAATGATAATTTTAAACTAACCAAATTGCACTTGTGAGTTGGTAAATAAATGTCCTTGGAAATTGGTAATGTCCAAGTTGCACAACGTGTAAAAACATTAAAAAAATATGGCTTTTTACGATTTTTATTTGTATAACATTTGATCCATCCTTTGTTACGATTTGGATCACCAAAACTAAAAATATAAATATTTAATTCATTATCAAACAGATCGCTGTTTATTTTCAAGTATTAATTTATATTTAACTTACGATCTCACTTTGATGTTGGACTTTCGATATGGGCCAGTCATTTTATCCATTTTATTATCCTTTTTTTATTATCATCAATGATCATCAATCAGTTTTGGTCAAGAGAAAGGAACTCAAATGCGTCACACTAAGTCGAACAGAGAAATAAAAAAAAAAAAAAACAAAATGGACAAAGGATTTGACACTTCAGTGCCGATAGGTCGTCGACATCATGTTTACTTTTTTTTCGTTTTTTTATTTTGTTTTTTTTTTTTTATTAATCAATAAGGTTAGGTTAGATCGACAGAAATAAATCGAAATATCTTTTAAACGCGCGAAAAAATATGAATTTTTAAATTAAATGGTAAATTTTAAAAAAGCATTTATTCATTTTAATGTTTTTATTGAATAAAAATATATATTTTTTGAAATTAAATAAGGTATTTAGTAAAAAAAAAATAAAGAAAATCTGTCCTTGAATTTATTTTTATGATTTTTTTTTTATCTTGTTTATAATGATTTGAAAATATACCTAAATTAATTAGTTTTTTTTATTATAAATTGATAAATTTGTGCTTTTTTCTTTTGGATAAAAAGAATATAATAGTCATAAAGATAAAAAAATTTAAATTTATATAAATAAAGATATAAAAAGTAATATCATATTCGAGTTATTTGAGGATAAATTAACGGTAATTTTTCTTTTTTTTTTTCACTTAGTTTGTCGGTGCAATCCCGACTGTAATTAACATAACATTTGGATTGTAAATTAGAACTAGGATTATTTTATAAATTTAAAAACGAGGGAGCTGAGGGAAATGAAAAATTTAAAGAGAAGAAAAAGTTCTAGTAGTGTTTTACACTTGTTGAGTTTCCGGTCTAACAAGAGCAGAAGATTTTAATCTTTTTTTTTTTAATTTTTTTTTCATTAAGGTGTAGAAACTTCTCAGCTACATTGTTTAAATATATTTTTCATCAGCTTTGTAATTTATAATTTAATTTTTTTCATTAGAGTTGACTCACACCTGTTTGATATTTAAAAAAATTTCGAAAATTGACTTTTCATGTTTTTTTGTTTCAATGCATTATTTTTATTGTTGTTATTATTCAAGGTCAATCGTAAAAATTAATCACACAAATAAGCCGACATTTTAATTGACTCGTTGAAAAAAAAATCAAACGAAAATGTTAATTTTTAAACGTAGGCCGCAATTATTAATGTATATAATTTTCTTTTTTTCACACGTGGTATATTACGCTCCGCAAAATGTGCAATTACGCTCTGACTTTTTATGGATTACATATAAAAAAAATAAGTAAATTAAAATTCAAATTGACAAATTCTTCCTACGCTTAAAAATATATTTTTTTAATGTTTTTTTTTGGCTTTGCAACTTGACCGAATAAATTAAACTTTTCATTCAAAAATTTGTGCAGTATTGATTTCCAGTTTGACAAACAACTCCTTTTTTTTTTTTTTTTCTTTTTTAATATTCGTGAATCACGTTTTGTTAACATAACATTGTATATTTTTATGATGACTCAAATGCGTGTTTACATTAGCTCACATGTAAAATGGCACAAACGGGATCAACGCTTTTACTTGATAATTAAATTTGTTTTTTTTTTTCCTCTTCAATTCAAGATAACAATAAATTACTAAAAAATAATAATTATTCGGTGAGAATTTGTATTTTGTATTTTATACATAAAATCTAAAAAATATATTAAATAGATTAATATCAAGTTTTACATTATGTTAATATAAATTGACTTGTTTTTATATTAAAAAAATTTTTATTTCATTTATTTAAATTTAAAAATATAAATTTTTTTTTTAAACAACTCTTTTCCTGTTTTTATTTAGTTTTTCAAGTTAAGAGTATATAATTTTTTGAATAATAAAGACAACTTGAAATTATGCATTTATAAAAAAACAAAAAAAAATGCTCTTTTTTTTATGTTTTTTGACCACACAATGTGGGCCGGTGGATCTTCGCATTTTTTTAAGCACAAAAAAAAAATTCTTTGTCTGGAAATTTATATTGAATTTAGAGGGGCAGTTTTTTATAAATTTTTTTTTTTTTATTCATCTCTATGCGGTGATGTTTTTTTTTTTTTTTCATTATTCAGTACTCTAATTTCATGTGGTTTTTGTGACGCAAGATTCTATTGTAAATGATATGACCTTGATGGTGCATGATGTAATAAAAAAAATTTGTAAGAAAAAAAAAATGATTCTCAATATGTTCTGATGAATATGTTCTGCATATTCCATTTCCGAGTGAATCACCCTGTTTTTACACTTCAGGGAATATCGAATAAAATAAGAATATATTTATATAAAAAACAAAAAAAAATTGGTCATCATAAAATCAGCATACATAATTCCAGTTTTTTTCGGTTTACAGGTCAACGTTGGTTTTTTTTTTTGTTTTTATGTCTATCGATATCTGATATACATCTGTCTGGTGGTTTAATTTTTTAAAATTCGACAAACATATTATTTTTCAGCAAAAAAAAATTGTATTGTAAAAGAGATTTATTTCTCTGAATTATTTATCGAATTGTATGAATTTTATTACAATTAAATATCATCGTAAACTCGAGTTTCCCAAAATAAACTTGTGAATAATTCTCTCCATGAACATCCAAAGTTGATGGAGACATTGCCATTAATCTTTGTCATTATAATTATTGTTGTTATTATATTTACAATTTTATATAAATTTAAATTTGAGTACACATACAAGCGAATTATTTTGATCATGAAAAAGTAGTTATTTTAGAATAATTAATGAAAGTCTCGTTTAGACTGATGTCTGATTTAATATTGATTCGTTTCACTTGGTTAGGTTAGTAAACATTTTTCTTTATTTCACTTAATTAAAATACAATAATTATTAAGGATAATGATTAATTATTGAACAGCTCAAAGTACTTTTCGTATTTTTTTTGGAATTAAAAAGACAAAGCAATACGTATAGGGCCACCAATATAGAGCTGGATGAACTGGATGCCATTGCTAGCTGCTCAGAGTAAATCCTATCTTATTATATAAAAGAGAGTCATTTGATTGGTTTTCGCAATAAAACAATACGTATGGGCCACTAAGTGAAGAACCTAAATTTCCATGTACTGTAAATTCCCACTGCCAAATTAATTAGTCATCGTATTGTAATGAGTCGCTGTTATTATTATTCCAAATTTATTTATTTAACTTTTTGATGAATACTTTCAACTGGGTTTTTTTTTGGGGGGATTTTTCGGGGGAATGCGTACAACTCTGGTTGAGATATTTAGGTCGAGAAATTTATGTTCAGGACATTGAGTCATGTTATTGTGTATAAAAAATAAAAAACGTAGGAAAATTTGAGGTGAAATAAAAAATTCAAAAAAAAAAAAAAAAATCAATAAAAATCCGATAGATCGTGGCCATGACCATAGGAGGTCGATTACAAGGAGGTCCCCATAACGATGGGTGATGAAAAGAGAGAAGTAAACGACCAGCTTTTGCGCCACGATGATTCGTTATGTTAAAGTGGAGGAACGACTAAACAAATGGAAGTGGTTTGGACCGTTAGTTGGCCCCAACAGCAGCGGGATCGTTGTCCGGGCATTCGCGGCTCTTCGGACATTATTTTTTATCTCATTTTATTATACATTTTTTATCTTTATCTAGCATATTTTCATGGCTCGTATTCTGACCGATCAGAATAATATTCACTCAGATTTTTCCCTACTTGTCACCTGTTTTATGTCAATATATTAACATTTTTCCTTCTTTTTTATATTTCTACCTCTCGAAATTAATTCTGAGAAACGCAAAATCTTCCTCAGATTATATTTAAAAGCATCTTTTAAATATTCCCTCTCACAAGTTTGGATCAAAAAATAAAAACGTATATAGTTTCAAAATATTATATCATAGGCTATTTATAATTTTGCGTCAAAACTTAGGATAACCTAACTTAGGAAAACAAAAGGTTCTACTGGCTTTTTTTGCAATAATAATTATTCAATTTGGAATTTTTTAACCAAAATTGCAGGGGTTTTGACCACCCTAATGCGACTATATTAAAATTTAAACAAAAGTTCTTTAAAATGTATTAAAATAGTTTTTGAAATTTTCAGAATTTCGTAAGTTTCGTAAAGACGCTGCACGTTTCCTTATTATCATAATGTTTTGTTGTAAAGTAAACATAATAAATCAATTTAGGAAGGAACAAAAGTCTTATCATTTCATTTGGCTTTTTGAAAGAAAAAAAAGAATGACGCCAACAAAAAAGAAATATTGTGTCTCGGGGGGCTTTAACAAAAAGTTCCCCTTGATATTTCGGTGAATTTCACGGTTAGATTTTGGCAAAGAGGGTTCCGAAGATTCAGCTCTTCGAGCAGGTCAAATTTCAGAATATTATATAAAAGACTCACACGTCCTTGCTCTAATTTTACGTCCTTCAAAAAGGTGTTCGACCCAAAAGGTTAATTATATAATATATTTATGATAATACTATGTGGTTTTTGGGTATTTTTTTTGAATTTTGTTTCACACAATATATTAATATAAATTATTTTTTAAGGAGATTAGTCGAAAAAAGCATCGAAAAATGAATAAAACACGTGCCTGGATAGTAAAGTAGCTGTTGCAAAATATCATGTGGTGTTTTTTTGGCTCAGAAAACAATGGTTGATGGTGGTGGCTGTAGAAAAACAGAATACAAATTGATTTATGTTTAGTTAATTATTTTCTATACAAATATTACAAAGCTATTGTTATAAAATAAAAAGTTTTGTTGTAATCTGCGTTATGTTTGTTTGAAAATCGCTGGAAGAACATTTCCAATAAATTTACCTGATCTTTTTTGAGTTTTTACAATTTGCAAAAAATTTTCGCTTCTAAGAATATCTTCAAGATTATTTTACAGCATGTTCATGTCTTTTTAAAATACCAATTTTTCTTTCTAATCATCGAAAAAAAAATTAAATTATACACCAGAATCATTAGAATATAATAGAAAATAGCAAATTTTTTTTCATTTATTTTCTTTCAATTATAAATAATGATTACGACTAGTTAGAACTCAACTTTAATTGTGCTGTCACATTTAGTTAAAAAAAAAAGGCAATGACAGTCTCGTAATAATGACAATGACAAGAAAAATTATTTTATTACTTTCAAACTTTTATGCTGTGCTTTATTTTTATTACATTATTTAGTAACATATAATAAGACTAATGATGCCAGCAAATTCCCGAGTTTTATTGCAGCCACCTGTCAGCTTGGCTGCTTCTTTTTCTTTCCTTTTATAATTCTGATTTACAAAATGAATGCAACTTTAATAAAATAATAATATTAATAATAACAAATTAGCAATGATAATAAATTTTCTTATAAAATAAAATAGAATTTTATGTATTTTTAATAACAATATTCCGATAAAGAAATTTATAAATTAATTAATCAAATAAATAAATAATTTTCTCGTCAAAAAAAATGAAATATTATCTAAATAATCTTCTTTTTCAATTAAAAATATTTTTTTCAATTTAATAAAATCATTAACTTGTTGAAAAAATATTCAATTCAAAAATCCGTTTATAATTCGGGATAAATTATAAAAAAAAACTTAATCATTATTAATTTGTGGTACTAAATTGTAAATTTATTATAATTTTTGATAAAAACAATCTTGGAAATTTGTATTAGACATTGTTTTGATTATAAAATTTATCTAAATGAATTATTACGAAAATTTCAAATAATGTCTGACCAAAATGGCTTCGTTCCACTTGAAAAAATCGAAAATTCAAGTAGACATAATTTAACCATCAAAATAAAAATTTTCTACTTGAAAAATGTTTGCCTAAAAACGCAATAACAATTTTCCAATTAAAAATTAATCAAATATAATATTTGTTAGCATTACATGTAAAAAAAAACATTAAATCAAGTCAGAGAAATATTTTTTCGAGACGGAAAAAATTCAACTGGAGCACATTATCCGATTGATTTAAAAAAAGTTGTTTATATTTTGTTGAAAATTAAATGATAAATAATTGAATAAATAATAATGACAAAGTTTTATAATTAAGAATGAATAAAAGTTGATTTTTTTCCTACAAAGGATGAATTAACTTTTCACTCATTGAAAGCAGTATCTTAATTGATGGGTGTATACTGTATATTTATCTCTCGATGTAAATGCATTACATGTAATATATACCTATATATATATACGTGGGTCAAGACACGGATTTGTTCGATAACGAAAGTATATTAGGATCGCACAATTTTCACTCTCCGTGTTTTCGATTATGTAAACGTCGAGTGCCGAGCATGGTAGCTTGAATTTACGGTTAATAAAACAGTTATGTTTGCCTACTTACAAAGTCTCCGGGATTCTATCTTTATTCAATGCGATGATGCTATTGGCACACTCGGAAACGTGAAAATTTTTTCATATATAATACAGGTAATAATATGAAAAATGTATTTGTTAAAAATTAACATGTCAAATGTTTTTTAAAATCAAAAAAGAAGTTCTACTTACATATGGGCTTTTTGAAGCATCCGCTTGTTGAATTTTTAAATAATAAAAAAGAAAAATTTAATAAAAAGAGGGAAGAGAAATCAGTGGATAACGGGACATTTTGGGTAGAGTAAAGAGATGATGTGAAGAGATGAAAAAATAAAAAAAATAAGAGGGAGAACAAATCTTCTCAGCTTGTTCGTCAAATATTTCAGTGATTGTTCAACACTGACGCAATCCAATGATGGAAGTTCACGTAACCCTGTGTTTGGAGAACGTAAAAGCCAAAAGTGTTACACTGGCACTTAAACTTGTAAGAAATTCGAAATGCATTTTTATATTTTTTTTATTTTTAACAACGCTGTGATCCGGCGATGGATTTTAATAATGCTGTATGTTTTTATTGAAATTACACGAAAATAAATTACTCGATTGTACTAAATGTTACAGCCTTGAATCAATAGTCCTTTTGGAAAATTAAATACTATCAAGATGGATTTTTAAATTAGCAATTTCTTAGCACTTTGAAAAAGATTTATTTTATGCAAATGAAAAGACGAATAACTCGAATGAAAAAATATATAAGACGAATAATTTTTATGATAAAATAAATTAAATATTTAAATCAATGAAAAATAAATAGTTTCATTTATTTTTCTTTCAACGAAATAAATATTCATTTGTATGAAAATAAATTCAATATTCAAAGTAAATAAATGATTATTTATAATTATTATTACATAAAAAAAATTGAAAAAATAAATTTAATTTTTATTATTTATTTGATAAAATGTAGTATGAAAATTTGTAATTTAATTTCAAATAATTTATTTTATTTTCTGTTAATTAAATTTTCATTTATCGTTAATAAAACATGGAAAAATTCTTCTATTTTAATTGTCAATTTTCATCTATTTGTTTATTAAATACAACATAACACTATAATTATTAAAAAATTAATTCATTTATTTATTAATAGTAAGAAAATGAAAAACAAGAGGAAAACAGCTAAGTGTATGTTACATTCAATATTATCCAACGAAAGAAAGTAGTGCAAGGTCGCTTTCTTCTTCTCCAACCAATTATTACAGCATGGATTCTGATTATTTCTCTCTGTAATATCTAATACTATCTATTAGAAAGTTTTTAAGATGCATCACACAATTATAAATAAAAAAAAACCTTTTTTTTATTTATTTTTTTTCTATATGCACCTGATAATTTAATAGCTTCCCAAAAAAAAAAAACCAAAATAATAATAAATTAAAATACATGGGTACATAACATTACGTCAGGCTGACCTAGAATGTATTCGAACATAAAAAAAAAAAATAAATTTGATGTTACTCTCAAAGATTAGTATACACTGTAAAGATTTATATAAAAAGAAACTTCATTCCTGAAGTGGTAATAAAGTGAGTTGAAAGTTTAAAAAGAAAAAATATTTCTAAAAAAATAAATCATCGATTTTATACACACAACAATATATTCTCAATGAAAAAGAAAAAAAATCCATTATTAATATTAAATCCTAATTAAAGAATTGTTATAAAATTATTTCTTTTCATAATCTAATTTCTGTTGTATTTTTTATAAATTAAAATTTATTTATAGAGTTTACAATTAAAAAGAAATGTAATTAATTATCTTTATTGATAAATATTTGTGTTAAATAATCAATTCAAATACGAAGGTCGTGAAAATGATTACATACGTATATATGTAATGATAAGTTATTATAACACGTGTGTCCTCTTGTGCAGTATATAATAACGGTACCAAAGAATCGGCCCACTTTATAACAACACACACTCGACCAGCTCTATATCGTAAAATGCACGCAAACACCACCACCATCATCACCATCATCACTACCATCACCACCACTATCCAATCATACATTAAAAATTAAAAATTAAATATTAAACATATCCTATTTCGTAAAAAAAAATTAAAATAAATAAATAAATTCATTTGAACAAGTTTTTTGCATCGACAAACTTCATATCCAATCGAAAAAATTCATCAAAAAAAAAAACAAAATTACATAAAATAATTTATTCATAAAAATTAGGGTAAAAAAACAACTTATATATTTATTTTTTAAATTGAAAAAGGATTGAAAAAAAAATATAAAGTTTAATTTATTCATGGCACTATGAGTTGCATTATATGATTTTAAATATATATTTTGTATTTTTTTTATTTCATACTAAGTACGTGATGGTGCGTGACCTCAATTGTATGGTGCTTTAACGCCCCCGTCTCTATTTATTATATATATTTTTTTTCTTCTGGTACTTGAAATTCCAACAGGAAATATTTTTCGTTGTTCCAACATGGATATTAACATATCGTTAAATAAAATCATTATCTATGACAAACCTATAAAAATAGTAAACATGTTTACATTGCAAAAACAAAAAAAAAAAAGGTTTTAAACTTGATAAAACTCGATAGGCTGAATTCAATTTACAATTGAATATATAAAAATAAAAACCCAAGATAATTTTTACATATTAAAATTTAGAATACATTTGAATTGGTATAAAATAATTTGATGATATATTTTTATCCAAGTTTGATAGGTAAAAAATAAAAATGAAAAAATAACACTTTAAATTATATACAAGAGATTTTAAGTCAATGATATGATATTGAAGACTGAAGGGGTCATCGACATTGAATTTTGGTTCTCATTTCGTAAGAGTCTGTTGAGTTATTCGAGGTCATTGAATCTCTACGCCACTTATATTATTCTAGGACATAACGAAGGTGCTATGCAGAGAGAAAGCTCGTCGTCTTATGTCCTCTCCTAAGGAGGACCTAAAAAATAAATAAATAACTTTTGAAGATACATCAAAATGAAAGTATACTAATTATAAAACCCATCACCCCACGACCACCATGGAAAAAGAAAATTAAAAAATAGAAAAATTAAATAACTCTTTTGAAAATAAAAAATTATATAAAATTCAAATTAAAAAATGTATAATGAGTTTATGAATATTATTCAGTCAAGTGTTTGGAGTATTTTTTTAAAAACAAAATGGGTGACTGTATGAATACAGGATTATTGTGTAATGGCGGCCATATATATATATACTCTCTTGCAATATATTTATTAAAGTCACTCTTACACATATAAAATATATATAAAAGAGTTAACATGGCTTTGCCACCATAAGCAAAATGAAAAGGTGAATGTCCTGGCCATGAGTCTTGTCCTCTTTCTGTTCCTCTTTTTTTCCCCTGCTACTTCATCATCTACATCTTTATCATTCCCATGCGTCTCTTGACTTCACTCTAAATCCATTATCATTATGTTTATTCGCATGAAAATACAAATTGCAAAAAAATAAATAGTCTCATATACTTTTGAAAAAAAGTTCTACATGAATACATTGCAATTCTTCAAGAATACATAATGAATTTATAAAAAGGAAAGAATGAGAAATTAAAAAGGAAGAAAACAAATAATAGAATTCATTTGATGAAGAATCCCACGAAGGAGAATGAATGCACGTTATATACAGTTTGTATGCGAGGATAAAAGTGAGGGAGGGAAAGAGGAGTAAAATAGAAAGAAGAAATGATGATGCTGATGATGGCAATGGTGGTGATGGCGGTGGTTAGAGAGAGGATATGAAAAAAAAAGCACAAGACAAGACACAAGAGGTGAGAGAGAAAAAGTTAAGGTTAGAAAACGATAAATATATATATGAGACGCGTAAAAAAATAAGAGAAGGGATTTTTCTCTATAATAGTTTGAGTTGTATTTCATATAAGTGGGAGAAATAATATAATAAAGAGGTAAGAGAGGTAAGAAGTGAGGTAAGTAGGAGTTGGCCACTGTCACTGCCACGGCTACACGGTAAAATCCACGGTGAAGTAATACCAGATTCCATGCCACAAGGCAACAATAACCGCCATTTTGGTATCTTGTAATTTTGCACGATTTTAAAAATTACACCAGCTGCATTTTAAAACCAGATATTTAATGAAATAAATAATATATAAAACAGCGACAATTATGCTTCCATAGGAATTTTTTTCATTTTTTAATTTTTCTCTTCATCATCATCATCATCATCATTATCTTCATCATATTTTTTTTTTATACGTCTTATTTTTCTTCTTCATCTTGGATTTTTTTTTTATTTTTCATTTGGTCTTTTCAACGAAAGATAAATGCGGTTTTCTTTATATAAAATGCTACAGGGTCTCGTTTACTGCGAATTGCATATTGAACCTCCGGGGCATTTACAAGGACACGTTTGTCAGGTTTTAAACTCAAGCACCGGAATATTTAAATTGTCGTATTTTTTATTTTATCATTTTTTTTTATTTATGTGATCTTGGTCTTTGTATTGATGCATTCATTGACTTCAATGTGAGCCAGTATGACTACTTACATATTAGATGCGAATGCACATTTTGCCACACCTATATATTGCATTCCAAACTTTGATCCCGCATGCGTGCCAATTTCTTCAGTCAAAGATAATAATAAATTCTTCAATCAAGTTTTAATAAAAATTATTTTTTATTTATTCTTATCAGTTGTTTATAATTAAATTGTTAATATAAATTTAATATAAAAAAATTGAAATAATAAAAAATTAAGTTAAGTCAACTGAAAAAATAAAAATAAACTAATTTTTTCATTCAAAATTTGGGTCTAGTGATTTTCCATTTTTTTTTTTTCAACAATATAAATGTTTTTTATTATTCGAATTATCAAGCATGACTTTTTAAATTATTTTTAAAACAATGATATTCATTATTTTTCTACAGAATTGAAAGTTAATTTTTTTTTTTTTCGTTTTCATTTATATTATATCATTTCTAATTTTGATTTAAAAAAAAACAAGCCAAATGAAATTTTGTGTATTTAAAAAAATACAAAATAAATTCATCATTTTGTTACTGATTTAATCGCAAAAAAATTGGTCAGGATTTTTACAGGTTTCGTTGGTATATGAATATAATATATGTATATGTATATATAATCGTAAATCTGAACGTCTGGAAGAGCGGTCAAGGCCACGAGACGCTTTGCAAAAGGCACAAGAGAGCCGCTTCGCAGGTACCGTGGTTTGATATACACACGTGAGTTGTATTTTCAAGGTGTCTTGAAGTCTTGAGTGCAAGCAAAAGCCATAGCCCAACAAACATCACCAGTACATACGCGAGAATGCATTCTTGTTCGACCTTCGATATTGCTTTACCTTGTTCGGTGTGTCTATATATCCATAGCTTTATATATAAAATACAATAAACATCTCATCAGACTTGATCAACCAATCGACCAACCAACCGAACAACCAATCAACCAATCAACAAACATTTATAGTATGTATTTATACTGTATACATTTGAAAATATAAACAAACAAAAAATAACGAGCAACAATATTTATGTAGTTGTATATTTTATGCTACATAGTACTACACAAAGCTATACGACTCCTAAACAAAATGATAAAATAATATTTTATGTTTTCAAATATATGTCAATCCGCATGTGATATTTCAAAGCTTTATATATCGTGTTAAGCTCTAAAGTGTCTTATAAATTGACATATGGCTATACACAAGACTACATAATGCTACAAAAAAAAAACTGTATTGTGCTACATAGTAGAAGGCAGTACTGTAAAACAATTGTAAAAGCCTTATGTAGTACGATTAAGCACTATGTATGGCATTTAATAGTACTAAAAGTGCTAAATTGTACCAAATAATGCTCTAACAGAGTTTAAAAATGTTTTAATAGTATTATTTTACACTTCATAGTACTACTTTATGCTATAATAATACTCAAAATATACTATGATAGTGTTTAATAGTACTATGCAACACATTACAGTCATAAAAATTACTAGTAATGCTATACATAGTATTTTTCAGTGTTACATAATAGTATATAATTATGTAAAGTACTATGCTGTGTTGCATAGTACTATATAACATTGTCACAGTACATTTTGAGTACTAGTATATCATAAAATAGTACTATGTAGCTTTATGTAACATTATAAAGTATAAAATAATATTAGTAAAGCATTTTTAAACACTTTCATAGCTTTATTCAATACAATTTAGTACTTTTAGTACTATTTGATGCCATACATAGTGTTTTTTAGTGTTACATAGTACTAAGTAGTTCTGAATTCACTTGTATAGTGCTGGTATTCACTTACACACATCCTTTCTACTTTTATTAAACGACAACTTGAAAACTCTCTGAGAAACTTGAAAAAAATAAAATAAACAAGTAACTTTGGACTTGTTTATTTTTGAAATTCATTTTTTTTTTTTATTATATTTAAAGAAATAAAAAATAGAAAAAATAATTCCGAAAATGGCAATTATGCTTGTTTACGTTCAATACAATTTTATGTTCATGTACTATATAGATGCTGATACAGTCTGGTCTTTGATCACATGAAAAACAACGCCAAAGTGTGCAAAACCGGGTAGAGCAACTAAATCAACAAAAAACTTACCACCAAGTTGCTTCGTTACATACCAGTGTTCTGCGAACGGTAAATTTGTACTTCAGGATATATTAACTGCTATTACCGCTGCTCCCAGGGAAATTGTCTCAACAATTTTTTCCATTTCCCCCATGACACTATCTTTCTTCTTGTTTTCTTCTTTATGTTTTTTATTTTTTTGCTCGAATTGAATTCTTTTGATTCTTTTGATGCGTCAATGGCAAAAACTATTTATATTTTTACTAGGAAATATTTTGTGATCGATTTATCTATCATGTCTATCTCACATTTTATTTATTTGTATTTTTTTATTTCAACTCAAGATGTATATTTTTTAATTATTGTTTTTCAATCTTTTATTATTATTTTTATTTTATTGAAATATTTTATTTCAACTACGTAATTAAATTTTTTATTATTATTTCTAATATGTAATTACAGAAAAAAATATATAATTGTTATTTTTTTTTTTCTGCGTGGTAATAGAATTGTTAAATATTGAAAAGCAATTTTAAAATGTTGATAGAAAAGCTTGATGATATTTTGAGTATAATTTTAACATAAGAAAAATAAAATAACGACAATTTATAAATTTTCAAAGTAAATTGCCTTCAACTAATTGATAATCAGTTTGTCAGAATAATTTTTTTTTATATTTTATTAACATTTGACGAATATTTGTTATGATTTTTTGAAATTTATGAAAAGATTCATAATATTTTCCTGTTTTTTTTAAATATAAAATATAATTGATGATTATTGAATGTCCAGATGAATTTATTTTGATTAAATTATCATTTCATTATATATATTTCAAATAAATTAACAAATATAGATGAAAATATCCATAAATATTTATTTATCTATTTATTTATTTATTTATTTATACAAAGATGGTTCGTAGTTGTTGCGTTGGATGCTTGCAAGATCTGGCAGAGCGAAACGAAGCGAACCGAACCGAGTCGAAGAAATAAGCAACGTTGGATACATAAGAATGTTAGGTCATTGACTGGCGATGGTGGCCGGCGATCCGCGAGTGTCCAAGGACACCCGCCTTGAAACTCGCGCGACGAAGACGACGAAGACATTGCTGGTGATCTTCATTGTTATTATTATTATTATATTTATAATTTGAAATGAATTTAAAACTAAATGTATGTAGGTAAATTACCTTTGAATCCTGAACATGAATGTTCTAATAAAAATTTTTGAATAAAAATATAAAAACTCATTAATTTCATGAAAAATACATAAAATTACAGCTGTGGGAATAGTTTTGATCCAAGACTTGATCATCAAAAGGAGTAGTTATTTTAGAATAATTAATTTAGGTCTTACTTTTTTGATGTTGGACTTTGCGAAACGCTTTGAGACAATAACGACTGATGTCTGATTTAATATTGACTCGTTCCACTTGGTTAGGTTAGTAAACATTTTTCTGACTTTTGGATTATTTGAGTGAGCTCACTGATGCATACTATCTATATTATAATCATATCCTAGACATGAAATTCTCAGCCAAATCAGCTCGAAATAAAATATCCTGGTTAATAGTTTGCCCAAAAAAAAATAAAAAGTTGGTATAAAAAGCCACGAGATATTTAAAATTGAAATAAATAATTATAAAAATAACAGCCCAGCATAGTAACAAATAAACATAATGATGATTATAACTATTCAAAATTTGTCAAAAAATAATTATGACAAAAGTATGATCAGCACATTTTTGCAATTTATCCATGAATCTTGGATAAATTGAAAATTGATTTGTTTAAAAATTAATTAATTAATCGTCGTATTGCAATGACTCGCTGTTATGATTATTTCAAATTTAATTTTTATCAATATTTTCATCTGTTAAATATATTTTATTTTCATTTAACCCAGTGATATAATCCCAAGATAAAATAAAAATTCAAACGACGTTAGAGCCTTAATAAAAATAAGTCAAAAAAAAAATATTTCCAGCCGAAAAAAAAATGAAAGTATTAATAAATTATTCAAAAAATATAAGAATATAAAAACTAACAGTGTCTACATCAAAATAAATACTAGAAAAAAATTTAAAAAAAAAAAAAACATGACATTTATTTTCCCACAAGGTGGATTTAAAATATTTGAGGTGCATAGTAGCAAAAAGGAAATGAAATATCGAGTGGATATGGACAGTAAGATGGGGTGCATCAATAAGGTTCGCTTTTATAATAAAAATTTATAAGTGTATATGTATTGTACCTAAAACGAGAGTGAAAAGATTGATGCGAGCGGAAAGTATCAGGCAAAAGTACCGAACGAATACATACCACCTGTCCACGTCTCTCTTCCCACGCTCTCATC
This sequence comes from Aphidius colemani, assembly GCA_030523065.1. Lineage (NCBI taxonomy): Eukaryota > Metazoa > Arthropoda > Insecta > Hymenoptera > Braconidae > Aphidius > Aphidius colemani. Next base: position 1,127 of record JAPYYR010000181.1, on the reverse strand, counting down.
TTTATTCTATCCTCTAGGTATCTGTATATATTTACTTCACTGTTCATCGGATTTTCATGCATCAAGAAGATCAACACTTCGTCTATATATATTTCAAATAAAAATAGGAATATATATCGTATAAATTTTGAAACCAATCCAACGGTCATCTGCTGTGACCACCGCGGAAAATCGTATTCATATCGTTTCATTTTCTATTTGTTAATAGATCAGGACTAAATTTACATTTCCACCCTTTTTTTTTTCTATTTTTCTCTCTTTTGCTGGCTCTCACGTGTGTGATTTCTGATTTTTTTGTTAATAGCTTCTGTCTCACTTGGTTTTTTTTCTTTTTTTTTCGCCGCGATATATATTCCTGAAGGACAATGCAAAAGGGCGGTACGTGGGATCGATCCTTTCCTTTTTACTTTTAGCCACGATTGAATTTCAATAATTTTTTTTATTTCTTTTTTCGCTCTTTTTAAGAGCGGATGTTGGCGGAAACTATACTGACTGTATTGACGGAAATTGAACATCTGGAATTGTTTAATGAAAAATCATTAAAACTATTTTTTTTTTATTTTTTAAATTCACTTATTCACCCTGTAAATTTGGACTGTGAATTTTTGACTTGTATATTTTGTGATATGAAATTTTGTGTTGAATAGAAAATTATTATTTTTACTTTATAATTTTATTTTCAAGCATGAAAATTGATTTTTAACCTTTTTTTTTATTATCCTTTAGAGTTAGCTTTTTTAGGAAATTCTTAGAAGCAATAAATTTCGTGTTTTTCAAGATGCTTTTTTTAACCCTTTGCTATTTTTTTTTTTTAACATAAGAAATGTTGAAAGAGTTGTAAGAATTTCAATACTAAAAAATAGAAAATTCTAGTTAACTATTATTTACTTTTTTTTTTTCTAAAAGATCCATAACGGAATGGGCTATTATTTATTTCCATTTCACTTTTTTATTTTTTCTTCCATTTTGCACAATGTTTGTATACCACTGTGGTAAATGTGAAAACCTTTCTTTTTTTTATTTTTTGTACATTGATAATTTGAAAAGGGTTAAACTGAAGAAAGTTTTCCTAACAGTGGGTAGTTTTTTTAAATTTCAATTTCTTTACATTCTTCATCTTCATGATT
>JAPYYR010000180.1:0-100542 GCA_030523065.1 Aphidius colemani | reverse complement strand
TACGCGTTAATTCACTCGTATATTTACACGTTAATTTACTCGTACATTAACGCGTTAATTCACTTGTTCATTAACGCGTTAATTCACTCGTACATTAACGCGTTAGTTCACTCGTACATTTACGCGTTAATTTACTCGTACATTTACGCGTTAATTCAGTCGTACATTAACGCGTTAATTCACTCGTACATTAATCCACTTTTGGGATTTTAGTTGAAAGTATGACATGTCCCAGTACACCAAGTCAAGAATGATCTTATCTATCGAATAAAACAGCCTAAATAATTTTTTTCCTACCTCAACAAAAGTTATGAGTAAACGAACGAGTTTTTATGCTTTTTTCGCGAAAATCCCGGACAACTTCTTGGATTTTAGTTGAAAGTATGACATGTCCCAGTAGACCAAGTCAAGAATGATCTTATCTATCGAATAAAACAGCCGGAATAGTTTTTTTCTTACAGAAACAAAAGTTATGAGAAAACGAACGACTAAATTGTTCGAATTTACGCTTTTTTCGCGAAAATCTCGGACAACTTCATGGATTTCAGTTGGAAGTATGACATGTCCCAGTAGACCAAGTCGAGAATGTTCATATCTATCGAATAAATCAGCCGGAATAATTTTTTTCCTACCGAAACAAAAGTTATGAGAAAACGAACGACTAAATTGTTAGAATTTATACTTTTTTCGCGAAAATCGCGGACAACTTCTTGGATTTCAGTTGAAAGTATGCTATATCCCAGTAGACCAAGTCGAGAATGATATTTACGCGTTAATTCACTCGTACATTTACGCGTTAATTTACTCGTACATTAACGCATTAATTTACTCGTACATTTACGCGTTAATTCACTTGTACTTTAACGCGTTAATTCACTCGTACATTTACGCGTTAATTTACTCGTACATTTACGCGTTAATTTACTCGTACCTTATATTTAAATTTATTTAGGAATTGACATGCAGCGTCATGGACAGAACATTAAAATTCAAAAGACAATTCCGCAACAACATCATCGGATTATGAAAAGTGAAAGTTCTAATTTCTAGAAACTATTTCCAAAAGTTGGGAGCTTTTCAGCACTATTTCTCCATTTAAAAATTGTTGTTTTTCATTTCTTTTTTTTAAATAAAAATACACATAAATTGACATATGAAAATAAATTTATTTAAATAAAATGCCAGTTTTTAAATGACATTATAAAATTATTTACAATTAATACTCGTATAACATATAAAAAAATTATAATCTCTTGTAAAATGTATACATTTGTATATACACACTCGAGTTTAGTCATTTAACAATTAAATTTTAATAATTAAAAAATCGATCAATTGGAAAATTAATATTCTCATATTAGTGAATACTTCCATTGTCAGGTCACTCTTGAATTATTTTTTAATCTAATGATACGTAAGTGTTTCTGAAAAATAATATACAAAATAATATCTAAAAATTAAAATAAAAAAATCATACAAAACTTTAAATGATAAATATATCTTTATTAAAAAGAAAATCACATTAATAAAATAATATAAATGTTTTCTTATGTAATAAAAATGGAATAAATACGTTCAACAATAAATTGATATAATAAAAATGAAAGGAAAAAAAGTTAGTTAATCATATAAAATATGTTCTTAGTTTGTTGGATTAATAATTGAATAATATCTTCAAGTAATTTTGAGTAACTCGACATATACTTCAAGGCTTTAACACATAATAATTGATAACATAGAAAATTAAAAAAGTTAACAGTAATTATCATCGCAAAGACTTGTAATACAGCTATCTAAGTCTCAAAAAATAATTGATAATGATAAAAAGATGTCAAATTAAAAATAATGATGCAAAGTTGATATCACAATCCAATTGGACTTGTTATTGAATACAAAACTAAAATGAAATTCTAGTTGGTAACAAGTGGCATGTAGAATTTATGCTTAGGTGTATCACGTGTATGTTTAAATGGTGCTTGTTTAGCTTCAAGTAATGCAGCTGGACATGGTCCTCTAACACGTGGAATATATTCTTTTTTATACATGCTAGATGATACATGAAGACTGTCACCAAGACTAATGTGTGATTCATTTGATTGACGATGAACACGTTCAACTCTTTGTCCAGTAAAATTACCATATGATTTTGCTTCATTATTTGAATAAAATTTACCACCAACAGTTAAATTATCTTTTCTAATAATTCGTTGTGGTCTGTCATATGATAATGATGATGTACCATATGGATTAACATCTTTTGTATTACGATGCATTGATGTTAAACTTTTACGATCAGAACTTTGTGATGAATTTGATATATATTGCCCACTTTCAGCAAGATTTGATATACTTTTTTTTTGTGCTGCTGCTGTTGATGATATTGTATGAAGTGCTTCATTTGAAGATGCAACACTTCGACGATGTAATACAGAATTATTAACATCAGTTGATGATGATGATATTATATTTTTTCTATGATGATTTGATTTAACTGTTTCCATATTAACTTTATCAATGATTGTTTGACTTTCATTCATTGCTTGTTTAAATTCTGAACTTGTTTGACCATTTAATGAGTGTCTTGTAACTGTTTGTTGTTGTTGACGAGTTGATTGACGATTATCTGAATGTTCATTATGAAAATCACGACGTGAAGTTGATGATTGTTGCTGATGTTTATCAATTCTTTGATTATATCTTTGATTATCTTGAGTTAATGAATTTCTATCAGTATGTCTTGAATCATCACGTACAATTTGTGAATGATTATGAGTTGATGAATGTTCAGGTATTGATTGGATTGAATTTCTTGGTGACATTGATCTTCTATCATTGCTTTCAATTAACTGTGAATGTGTTGTATGATGTTGATTGAATGCTTGATTTGTAGTTGAGATACGTTGACCACTTGTTGTTGCTGTTTTTGTTGTTGACACAATTGTACCATCATTCAATATTTTTTTATCTGATGTTACGTATTTTTTATTTTCATGTTGTACAATATCTTTTGATGATTTTTTAGTATATGTATTATAATTTCTTTGATTTGATGATGTTGTTACTGTATTATTATCATCACCAAGAGATATTGTTGATTCAGTATGACGACGTTTGTTTATTGGTCCACCAGCTGGAATTGAATCTCTTTTACTTGGTGAATATGAATCATTACTTGTTGTTCTTGTGTCTAAACTATCAGTACTTATTTTTAAATTATCCTCGTGTCTTTTTATTTCAGCTCTTTCACCCCTGACAATTGTATGAGTTGATTTTTGTGAACTACTACCATGAAAATCACCAGTCATTTTTAAATTATCCTCACGTCTTACAATTTCAGTTTTGTCAATTTTTCCTGGACCATAATCATTCTTAGGACGACCAGTAAAATCACCCTCTGGTCGAAGATTATCATCGTGTTTTATTGGTGATCTTCTTTCACCTGGTCCAATAGGTCTTCTTTCGGGTCTATCAAATTCTCCCTCAGACCGTAAATTATCTGGATGTTTTTTAACTGTTGATCTTTCACCAATTACATAAGTATAATCATTTCGTCTTTGTATATCAATAAAATCACCCTCAACTCTGAGATTATCTTCTCTTTTTTTAATGTCAATTCGTTCAATTTTAGTAACTTTTTTATAGTCATCACGACTACGATGAACTTCAATTTCTCCTTCCATTCGTAAATTATCCTCGTGACGTTTAATTTCAATTTTGTTGTCATTTGTAACTTTTCGATAGTCATCTCGAGATGTTGGACTAACTTGCATGTCACCTTCTGGTCGTAAATTATCTTGTGGTTTTCGAGCAACTGGACGTTCACTACGAGCTGGTGCATAATCATCACGTGGATTGAAATGATGCTCACCTTCTGGATGAAGATTATCTTCATGACGAATTGGAGTTCTTCGTTCAGCTGGTCCAACAGTATTTGGTGAGCGTTTTTCAAAGTCACCCTCAGGTCTCAAATTGTCTGGATGTTTTATTGGTGTTCTACGTTCACCAGGTCCATGTCTGTCAGGACTATAACGCTCAAAGTTACCTTCAGGATGAAGATTATCTTTCGGTTTTTTAACATCAGCACGATCACCACGTTTTGGAGTTTCAGGTTTTGGTCGACCAATAAAATCACCTTCTGGTTTTAAATTATCTGGATGTTTTATTGGTGATCTACGTTCACCAGGACCAACTGGTTTTTTATCGGGACGTTCAAAATCACCTTCTGGTTTAAGATTATCTTTTGGTTTTTTAACAGTTGGTTTTTCTGCTGGATAAAATCCTTTTTGTTCTGGACGAACAAATTCACCTTCGGGTTTTAAATTATCTGGATGTCGTATTGGTTGTCTTCTTTCAGCAGGTCCAACTGGTGAACATGTTGGACGTTCAAAGTCACCTTCAAGACAAAGACTATCTTCGTGTCTCACAATTTCTGTACGTTCACCACGAGTAACATTGTAATCATCACGACGGCGGATATCAATAAATTCACCCTCGATTCTTAAATTGTCTTCTGTCTTTATTATATCTACACGTTCAATATTTTTAACTGTTCGATAATCGTCTCGTGATCGATAAGTATCAAAGTCCCCTTCCATTTTTAAATTGTCACGGTGTACAACAATTTCTGATCGTTCACCTCGTGTAGGTTTGTAGTCATCTTTTGGACGACCTTCAAATGTTCCTTCGGGTTTTAAATTATCCTTGGGTATTTTTTGAACTGGACGCTCAGTTTTCTTAGGTGAATAATCATCCTTTGGACGACCAACAAAATCACCTTCTGGATAAAGATTATCCTCGTGTTTTATTGGTGAACGACGTTCACTAGGACCAACTGGTTTATTTTCTGGACGTTCGAAATCACCTTCTGGTTTAAGATTGTCTTTAGGTTTTTTAGCAACTGGTCTTTCAGCTGGTCTAAATTCTTCATGTTCTGGACGCACAAAATCACCTTCTGTTTTTAAATTATCTGGATGTTTTATTGGTGATCTTCTTTCACCAGGACCAACAGGTGACTTTTCTGGACGTTCAAATTTGCCTTCTGTTTTAAGATTGTCTTTAGGCTTTTTAATATCAGCACGATCACCTTTCTTTGGTGCTTCTTCTTTTGTTTTTCTGACGAATTCACCTTCAGGTTTCAAATTGTCAGGATGTTTTATTGGTTGACGACGTTCAGCTGGACCAACAGATTTACAAGTAGGTCTTTCAAATTCTCCTTCTGGTTTTAAATTATCTGGATGACGTATGATATCAGCACGTTCACCTCTAACAACTTTAAAATCATCTCTGGTTCTTGTGTCAGTAAACTCACCCTCCATATGTAAATTATCTTGATATTTTGTAATTTCAACTCGTTCGCGATGAACATAATCGATATAATCATCTCGAGATCTATAAACTTCGAAGTCACCCTCAGTTGTCAAATTATCTTGTGGTTTGATAACTATGGGTCTTTCAGCTGGTCTAAATTCTTCATGTTCAGGACGTACAAAATCACCTTCTGTTTTTAAATTATCTTGGTGTTTAATTGGAGTTCTACGTTCACCAGGACCCACTGGTTTCTTTTGAGGACGTTCAAAGTTACCCTCAGGCTTGAGATTATCTTTGGGTCTTTTAATATCAGCTCTATCACCTTTTTTCGGTGCTTGTTCTTGTGGTTTTCTGACAAATTCTCCTTCAGGCTTCAAATTGTCAGCATGTTTAATAGGGCTTCTACGTTCTGCTGGACCAGTTGGTTTTTTCTTCTCTGGGCGTTCAAAGTCACCTTCAGGTTTCAAATTATCTTGTGGCTTTTTAGCTACTGGTCTTTCTGCTGGTTTAAATTCTTTATGTTCTGGACGTACGAAATCACCTTCAGGTTTCAAGTTATCTTGATGTTTTATTGGACTTCTACGTTCACTTGGACCTACTGGTTTTTGTTGTGGACGCTGGAAGTCACCCTCAGGCTTAAGATTGTCTTTTGGCTTAATGACAGTTGGTTTTTCTGCTGGTTTGAATTCTTTATGCTCTGGTCGCACGAACTCTCCTTCGGGTCTCAAGTTATCAGAGTGCTTAATTGGTGATCTTCTTTCTGCTGGTTTAAACGGTGTATGTTCTCGTTCTTGGAAGTCGCCTTCAAGATAAAGATTATCAGGATGTTTGACAATTGGAGCACGCTCTCCAGGTCCGTATCGTACTTGTTCCGGCCGTTCAAAATCACCTTCTGGCTTCAAGTTATCCGGATGCTTAATAGGTGTTCGACGTTCACTTGGACCAACCGGTTTATTCACCGGTCGTTGGAATTCGCCCTCAGGCTTGAGATTGTCTTTTGGCTTTTTAACAACTGGTCTTTCTGCTGGTCTGAATTCTTCATGTTCTGGTCGTTCAAAGTCTCCTTCAGATTTTAAATTATCAGGATGTTTTATTGGTGTACGGCGTTCAGCAGGGCCAACTGGTTTATGTTGTGGACGTTCAAATTCTCCTTCTGGTTTTAAATTATCTGGATGACGTATAATATCAACACGTTCACCTCGAACAACTTTGAAATCGTCTCTGGTTCTTGTGTCAATAAATTCACCTTCCATATATAAATTATCTTGATATTTTGTAATCTCAACTCTTTCACGATGAACAAAATCAGTATAATCATCTCGAGATCTATATGTTTCGATTTCACCTTCAGTTGTCAAGTTGTCTTGTGGTTTAACCACTACACGTTTTTCAGCTGGTTTAAATTCTTCATGTTCAGGTCGCTCAAATTCACCTTCAGGTTTCAAGTTATCTTGATGTTTGATTGGACTTCTACGTTCACTTGGACCAACTGGTTTTTTCTGTGGACGTTCAAAGTCACCTTCAGGTTTCAAATTATCCTTGGGCTTTTTAGCTACTGGTCTTTCTGCTGGTTTAAATTCTTCATGTTCTGGACGTACAAAATCACCTTCTGTTTTTAAATTATCTGGATGTTTTATTGGACTTCTACGTTCACTTGGACCTACAGGTTTTTGTTGTGGACGTACAAAATCGCCTTCTGGTTTTAAATTATCCTTTGGTTTCTTGACAGTTGGTCTTTCTGCTGGTTTAAATTCTGTATGTTCTGGTCGTACGAACTCTCCTTCGGGTCTCAAATTATCAGAGTGCTTGATAGGTGATCGTCTTTCAGCTGGTTTAAACGGTTTGCATTCTCGTTCTTGGAAGTCACCTTCAGGATAAAGATTATCAGGATGTTTGACAATCGGTGCACGCTCTCCAGGACCATATTGTACTTGTTCAGGCCGTTCAAAATCACCTTCTGGCTTCAAGTTATCTTCATGTTTAATTGGTGAACGACGTTCACTAGGACCTACTGGTTTCTTTAGTGGACGTTCAAATTCTCCCTCAGGTTTTAAATTATCCTTGGGTTTTTTGACGATTGGTCTTTCAGCTGGTCTAAATGCTTCATGCTCAGGTCTCTCGAAATCACCCTCAGGTTTGAGATTGTCTTGATGTTTAATTGGTGAACGACGTTCACTTGGACCTACTGGTTTATGTTGTGGACGTTCAAAATCACCCTCAGGTTTGAGATTGTCTTGTGGTTTCTTGACAATAGGTCTTTCTGCAGGTCTAAATTCTTCTCGTTCTGGCCGCTCAAAGTCTCCTTCGGATTTCAAATTATCCGGATGCTTAATAGGTGTACGACGTTCAGCAGGGCCAACCGGTTTATGTTGTGGACGTTCAAATTCTCCTTCTGGTTTTAAATTATCTGGATGACGTATAATATCAACACGTTCACCTCGAACAACTTTGAAATCATCTCGGGTTCTTGTGTCAATAAATTCACCTTCCATATATAAATTATCTTGATATTTTGTAATCTCAACTCGTTCACGATGAACAAAATCAGTATAATCATCTCGAGATCTATATGTTTCAATTTCACCTTCAGTTGTCAAGTTGTCTTGTGGTTTAACCACTACACGTTTTTCGGCTGGTTTAAATTCTTCATGTTCAGGTCGCTCAAATTCACCTTCAGGTTTCAAGTTATCTTGATGTTTGATTGGACTTCTACGTTCACTTGGACCGACTGGTTTTGGCTCTGGACGTACAAAATCACCTTCTGGTTTTAAATTATCTTGATGTTTAATAGGACTTCGACGTTCACTTGGACCCACTGGTTTTTTATGGGGTCTCTCAAACTCTCCTTCAGGTTTAAGATTATCTTTTGGTTTTTTAACAACAACTCTTTCAGACGGACGAAATTCTTCTTGATCTGGTCTTTCAAAATTACCTTCCGGTTTCAAATTATCTTCATGTTTTATTGGTGATCGACGTTCACTTGGACCAACTGGTTTTTTAACCGGACGTTCGAAGTCTCCTTCGGTCCGCTGGTTTAAATTCTTCTTGTTCTGGACGTACGAAATCACCTTCAGGTTTCAAGTTATCTTGATGTTTTATTGGACTTCTACGTTCACTTGGACCTACTGGTTTTTGTTGTGGACGTTCAAACTCACCCTCTGGTTTCAAATTGTCTGCATGTTTAATGGGTGTTCTTTTTTCAGCAGGTTTGAATGGCTTTTGCTCACGATCTTGAAAATCTCCTTCAGGGAAAAGATTGTCTGGATGTTTGACGATAGGTGCACGTTCACCTGGTCCATATGGAATAACTTCAGGACGTTCAAAATCACCTTCAGGTTTCAAATTATCTGGATGTTTTATTGGACTTCTACGCTCACTTGGGCCCACTGGTTTTTGTTGTGGACGTTCAAAATCACCCTCAGGTTTCAAATTGTCTAGTGGCTTTTTAGCTATTGGTCTTTCAGCTGGTTTGAATTCTTCATGTTCTGGACGTACAAAATCACCTTCTGTTTTTAAATTATCCGGATGTTTTATTGGACTTCTACGTTCACTTGGACCTACAGGTTTTTGTTGTGGACGTTCGAAATCACCTTCTGGTTTAAGATTGTCTTTGGGTTTTTTAACAACTGGTCTTTCAGCTGGTCTAAATTCATCATGTTTTGGACGTTCAAAGTCTCCTTCTTGTTTCAAATTATCTAAATGTTTAATAGGTGATCGTCTCTCAGCTGGTTTGAATGGTTTTTCTTCACGATTCGGAAATTCACCTTCTGGAAATAAATTGTCTGGATGTCTTACAATGGTTGCACGTTCACCAGGACCAACAGGTTTTTTTACAGGACGCTCAAAATCACCTTCAGGCTTAAGATTGTCTTTGGGCTTTTTAACAACTGGTCTTTCTGCCGGTCTAAATGCCTCATGCTCAGGTCTTTCGAAATCACCCTCAGGTTTTAGATTATCTTGATGTTTAATTGGTGAACGACGCTCGCTAGGACCAACTGGTTTTTTCTGTGGACGTTCAAAGTCACCTTCAGGGTCCGCTGGTTTAAATTCTTCTTGTTCTGGACGTACGAAATCACCTTCAGGTTTCAAGTTATCTTGATGTTTTATTGGACTTCTACGTTCACTTGGACTTACTGGTTTTTGTTGTGGACGTTCAAACTCACCCTCAGGTTTTAAATTGTCTTGTGGTTTTTTAGCAACTGGTCTCTCGGCTGGTCTAAACTTTTCATGTTCTGGCCGTTCAAAGTCACCCTCAGGTTTTAAATTATCAGCATGTTTAATAGGTGATCGTCTTTCAGCTGGCTTAAATGGTTTTTCTTCTCGTTCAGGGAAATCACCTTCAGTAAATAAATTGTCAGGATGTCTTACAGTTGGTGCACGTTCACCTGGTCCGTATGGTATTTTTTCTGGTCGTTCAAAGTCACCCTCTGGATGTAAATTATCTGGATGTCTTATAGGACTTCTACGTTCACCAGGTGTATACTTGTCTTTACGACGTCCTTCAAAAGGCCCATCCGATTTCAAATTATCTTTTGGCTTTTTAACATCAGCTCTATCTCCAGTTGTTGGTTTAAAATCATCTTTAGGTTTACCCTCAAATACTCCCTCTGATTTTAAATTATCTTTCGGACGAATTGCTTTTGGACGTTCAATACTTTTTGGTGTATAATCGTCCTTGGGACGACCCTCAAAAGGTCCCTCAGTTTTCAAGTTATCTTCTCTTTGCACAATAGTTGTTTGTTGATAATCTGATTTATCAAATTGTGTATATTCTTTGTGTGTTGTTGTTTCATTTTGAGTAACATCTGTTTGACTGTAAAATCGATCAGTCTGATCTATTGATGGTTGACGATAAGTCGGTCGATCTAATTCTGTGACATCGTACGTATGGAAGTCTTCTTTTGTGTGAGAAGTTCCCTGTTATATAAAACACACAAATTAATAAATTTAATAACTTCAAATAATAATTTTATAATAGTAAAATTACCGTGAAATCTCCTTCTCCAATCGTCAAGTTATCCTTTCGACGAATAATCTCCGCTTTTGTAACACTACGATGATCGATAAATTCGGTTCTTGATGTTGTTACATCGGTAAAATCACCTTCAACTTTAGTATATGTATTTCGACGATGTGAAGTTGGACGTTTACCAGGTTTTCCAGTAAAAGTTAATTCACTTGTTGTTACAGTATCAATATCACCCTCAGGATATAAATTATCTTGCGGTTTTTTAACTGGTTCACGATCACCAATTGTTACAGTATAATCAGTACGACGTTCACCAGTAAAATCACCCTCAACATGTAGATGATCTTCATGATAATAATTTGTCCGACGATCAACATGTTTTTCATCATATTCTGATCGATATGATGACACTCCCATCAATGGCTCATGAGGTATATCCAAATGTTCTTCTGGTTCATTGTGAGGACAACGATGACGTCTAAAATTAAAATTAAAAATTTCTTAAATTCATGAAAAAATACAACTACAAATGGTAATAATTTATTACCCAATTGTGTAAACACGTATTGGAAAAACTTGTTTGATATCAAGTCAATGCCATGCCTTTAAATTCCCTTAGAAATCGATATACGATTGCGAAAATTGAAACATATTTATCTCTTATTTATACCACATTTGGATAAATAAATTTTGCAATAATCATGTAGAGAGAAATTTTCAATCGCGACATTTTTCAATGTTAATCATTAAATCAATCGAAAGTCCAAGCACAAAAGCAAAAAAGGAATTGAGAAACTTGAATTCATTTGAATTAATGTCCTTGGCCAAAAAATCAAAAAATCCTCAAGTAAGATTGATGATAAATGAAAAAAAAATTAAAGTGACGAATTAAATTGACATGGATTATCGTGAAACATACAAAACAGCGTAGGTTGTCATAAAACGCTTGATACTTTAAACGAATAAGGAAGAGACTGAGCTGGCAGTTACCAGTGATTGAGCTGAATGTTAATATCATAAAAGGCTCTGTTTCATGTCCCACATGAGTCATTATTTTACCAAGCTTAAAACAATGATAATTAATATGAAAAAAAAAATTTCAAACAGTCTACATTAATTTAATTTGTTCCAGCTTGTTTAAACAAATATACCAGATGATTTTTATAATGAAAAAAAAATTAGTAATAATTAATTAACTCACCCACAAGTACAAAGCTCACAAATACATTGTTCTTTTGGTGGAATATTTTTAACGACATCAACAGGCAATGATTTATCAGGAGCATCATCAGGTGATAGATCATTTTGTTTTGGTTTTTTATCATTTTTTTCTGGTGTCTTTTTCTTATCAGGACGTTCAGAAATTCTACTTGGTTTACCAGCAGCTGGCCTATTTTTTTCTGGTGATACTGAGCGTTCATTTGGTTTTTTAATTAATTTTTCTGGTGTCACGTTATCTTGTGTTTTTTCTGGTGATTTTGGACGATTATTTGTGATTTTTTTTGGCTCATTCGTTTGTTGTGGACGACTTGGTTTACCAGCCGCTGGAATTGATTTTGGTTTTTCATCATCACGTTGTCCAGGTGTACCACGTGGATATCCAGGTTTTTGTGATGGTTTTTTTGATGTAGAATCATTTGGTCCTTTTGGTAACTCAACTTTTTCAATAAATGTTTTATCAGTGACATCTTGCGTCACCATACTAGTCACCTGTTCATTGGTAATAAATTCTTTTGTTGTTGTCTCGATAACATCTCTCTGTTGAAAATAAAACATAAAAATTATTTGTCATTTATCTAATTAGAATGCTTGATAAAATATATTTAGACTTGTATCTAATTATAGTTTCAGTTCAATGTACTATTGCCAATTTATATAAACAAAATTGATACAAATTTGTTACATTTTATTTTTACATTTAAATATTCAATTGACCTTCGTGATTACATAAGACGTTGCGTTTAATTTATTTTAAAATTGACTAGAATAATGTAACACTCAAAAGGTATTTATTTTCAATTGGATTATTTTATTTTTTATTTCATATCTCTGTCATTTGTGAATGAAATGAAAAATAGTGTTCTTGAACTTATATTAAAGTGGGTCATCATTGATATTTGATTAGCGAAAAAAAAAAAGAATATAATTTCTGTGCAAAAGTGTTTCCATCGATCAACAAAACACATATTGTCATGTACTTGTTAATATGTGACATATGATTTGTTCGCATGTCCGAGGATATGGTCAATTATAATTGTATTTTATTTTTTTTTCATTTGAGTTTGACCTCGTAAACTCGTTACACATGTCTCATAAATTTTTTAGTTGTCAAAGAAACATGAAAATCGATTTTCATCAAATAATATATTCAAGATGTATATAATTTAATTTTGTCTTCATTGATATGATGCAAGGCCATCATACAAATTTATGTCAATCCTCAAAATCAATTTGTCTGGAATTGAATGGAGTAATGGCACGCGATGACATCATTAATGCGGTCGAATAAAAAAAATAAAAGGCAAGTGTATGCGAATGCTTTATATTTGTATATTTAGCTGTACAGTGTTAAGTATTAAACACTAATATCATACAGCCAAGCTTAGACTCATTTGCATTTGTCAATTTATTATTTCATCATATTGAAAATGTAAATAGAATGACTAATCCATTGATTATAAAATTTAAAATTAATAAAAAATATAATTTGAATAAAATTGAATTTCTTGGAAATTTTAAATATAATATTTTTGATTAAAAAAAATAATTAATTTTTTGTTTTGATCGATATTTTATCTAAAAAAATGTTTTATCAATTTTTAAAATATTAAATTTCATTAAATTATTTTTTTTTTTTAATTATTTAAAAACGCATTTTATTATCAAATGTTTTAAAATTAAAAAATATTAGTCATTGATTCAACTCCACATGACTAAATAAGGCAACTAAAAATGAAGAAAAAAAATATCAAACTTGTGTTATCTATAGACTTAGCCTTGACAAGTCGATATAAATTAAAAATAAAAATTCTCTACTTATCATAGTTTAAATATCTAAACACTTCTACGAATAATAAAGAAAAAAATTAAATATCTATATAATATTTGACAAAAATATAAAACTTGCCTTGAAAAAAATTTTAATTTAAACTTGAAATGAAAAGATAAAAGAAAAAAAAAAACAATGTATGTTATTTCGAATAATAAAATGAATAAAATGAATAATAGCAATGTTATGACATTTCCGGGCAATAAATCTTGCTTGTATGTGTATTTACCTCAACGATGCATAACTCTCATTAGATCAGATTTATTTTTAAACCGTGAGATCCATGTGTATTTGAAAAACCTTGGACCCAAGTGAAAGCTTGACAATAAACTCATGCAAGTTATGTCGTTTAATTGTATAATATTTATTCAAAAAGATAATAATCATAGCCGAATTTATTTTGAAAACATATTTTTTTAATTAATTTTTGTTTAATTTTTATTTGAAACTCACCACATCACGAGTATCCTTGATTTCACTTGTATAACTATCGAGAATGATATCAGTGAAACTAGATGATTTATCAATGACAAATGATTGTTCAACAACTTCAGTTACAAATGTTGTATCAAAAACATTGTCTTTAATGGTATTACGAACAGTTGAATCAGATGGTACTGGTTTTAAATCTGTTGGTTTTTTTGGTTTTTTGTCAAGTGGTTTAACTGATTTGTTGACTGGCTCATCTGGTGACTTTTTTGGTTGTTGTGGTTTTTCATATGTGAAAGAACCATCCCAAGTTGAAGATCCAGGTTTTGTTGGACGCATAGATTTATCAGTTGAACTTTGAGGTGATTTTTCAGGTCCTTTTGATGATTTATTTGGACTCTGAGGTCGAGTTTTTAAACTTTCTGGCTTTTTACCAGGTTGCAATGGTTTTTTTACATCTGTAATATCATGAACTGATGTTGTAATGACAACATTTGATGTATCAGATGTTTTAACATCAACAGTTGATGATGTATCAATATTTATATTTTTTGTAATTGTTGTTGAATAGTTATCTGTTGTCTGGTCATTGAGAGAAATGGTTGACTTATCATTTGGACGTTTGTCAACATCACCAGGTTTTTTTGGAGTGTCACGAGTAATTTTATCTGATGGATATTTTGGTGTATCAGATTTCCTTGGCTGCTGTGGTTTTTCATATGTGAAAGAACCATCCCAAGTGGAAGATCCAGGTTTTGTTGGACGCATAGATTTATCCGTTGGACTACGAGGACCCTCTGGACGTTTTTCAATATCTTCTGGTTTTTTTTCTGGTTCTTGAGGTGTTATTACGTGTGTTACATTGTGCACAGTTTTATTGGTGATGTTTGATGTATCAGATATTTGAGAATCAATGATATACGTTGTATCGTCATTGATAATTTTTGTTATTGTTGTTGAATATTCATCGGTATTTAAATCAGTCAAAGAAACAGGGTTTTTATCATCTGGACGTTTGTCAACATCACCAGGTTTTATTGGAGTGTCACGAGTAATTTTACCTGATGGATATTTTGGTGTATCAGATTTTTTTGGTTGTTGTGGTTTTTCATTAGTAAATGATCCATCCCACGTTGATGATCCTGGCTTTGTTGGTCGTACTGTACGATCAGCTGGATTTTTATCTGGACTTTGTGGTCGTTTTTCAACAGATGATCTATCTGGTTGACTTGGTTTTTCTTTGTTATCAAAAACATTAATATTTATTGTTGTTTTACTCGTCACATCTGACACATTTGAATCTCTCTCAGCTGATATTAATTTTTCTGATGATGTCATACGAGGAGATGGATATTTTGGCTTTTTCTTATCATCAGCTGGTGATTTTGTTGGTTTATTTTTATCACTTGGTGACTTGTTTGGCTCTTGTGGCTTTTCAACAGTAAAAGAGCCATCCCAAGTTGATGAGCCTGGTTTCGTTGGACGCATAGATTTATCAGTTGGACTGTGAGGAACTTTTTCAGGACTCTGTGGTCGTTTTGTAACTGTTTCTGTTTTTTTACCTGGTCCTACAGGTTTTTTAACATCTGTAATGTCATGTACAAGTGTACTCGTGACATTTGGATTATCTGAAGTTTCAATAGTAATTACTTTAGTAACAGTTGTCGAGTAGTCATCAGTTTTAGAAACTGGATAATTATCTCTTGGATGTTTAATATCACTTGGCTTTGAAAAAGTATCACGAGGATATTTATCAGATGGTTGTTTTGAAGTGTCAGGTTTTTTTGGTTGTTGTGGTTTTTCATAAGTGAAAGAACCGTCCCAAGTTGACGAGCCTGGTTTTGTAGGACGTGCTGATCTGTCTACTGGACTTTGTGGCACTTTCTCTTTGCCTTGGGGTGACTTTACCGGACTTTGTGGTCTATTTTTTAAATTTTCTGGTTTCTTTCCTGGCCCCAGGGGTTTTTCTACATCAGAAACGTCATACACAAATGAACTAGTTTCATTCAAAGTATCTGAATCTACAGTTGAAGATTTTTCAACTGTTACAAATTTAGATACAGTTGTTGAATAGTTATCTGTTGTCTGGTCATTAATAAAAATAATTGACTTGTCATTTGGACGTTTGCCAACATCATCAGGTTTTGTTGGAGTGTCACGAGTAATTTTATCTGATGGATATTTTGGTGTATCAGATTTTCTTGGCTGTTGTGGTTTTTCATATGTAAAAGAACCATCCCATGTTGAAGATCCAGGTTTTGTTGGACGCATAGATTTATCAGTTGGACTACGAGGACCTTTTTCTAAACTCTCTGGGTGTATACTAATATCCTCTGGCTTTTTTCCTGGTCCAAGTGGTCGTTGAATATCGTGAACTTCATGAACAAGTGTACTTTTAATATTTGAAACATTAGATTTCGTCGAATCCAAAGTAGAAGATGAATCTACATTCACAAATTTAGTCAAAGTAGTAGAATAATCGTCTGTAGTGCGAACTGAATTTTTATCATTAACACGCTTAGTCATATCACCAGGATATTTTGGAGTGTCACGAGGTAATTTATCTGAAGGTTGGTTTTGTATAGTTGACCTTGGCAATGGCTCAGGTTTTTCATTAGTAAATGAACCATCCCACGTTGATGATCCTGGCTTTGTTGGTCGTACTGTACGATCAGCTGGATTTTTATCTGGACTTTGTGGTCGTCTTTCAATAGATGATCTATCTGGTTGACTTGGTTTTTCATTTTTATCAAAAACATTAATATTTATTGTTGTTTCACTCGTCACATCTGACACATTTGAATCTCTCTCAGCTGATATTAATTTTTCTGATGATGTCATACGAGGAGATGGATATTTTGGCTTTTTATTATCATCTGCTGGTGATTTTGTTGGTTTATTTTTATCACTTGGTGACTTGTTTGGCAGTTGTGGCTTTTCAACAGTAAAAGAGCCATCCCAAGTTGATGAGCCTGGTTTTGTTGGACGAGCTGTTCTATCTTCTGGCTGTTGAGATAATTTATCAGATGAATATCTATCTGTCTTTAATGTACTATCAGTTCTATCTGAAAAATCAACATGAATGGAACTTCTTTTAGTTGTATCTGAATGAATTTTTGAGTCTCTTTCAACATTTATATATTTTTGTGTTGTTGTTGAATTTTTTGTTGACACATCTTGAGGTTTCATCTCATTAACCGATGGTTTTTTAGGCTGTTCATATGTAAAAGAACCATCCCAAGTTGATGAACCTGGTTTTGTTGGTCTTGTAACACGTTCATCAGGTTTTTTATTTCTATCAATTTCTGTTATTTCATTATCTTTTTGTATAATTCTTGTTGAAATTTTTTTAATTGTTGAATTTGGTGATTCAACACTGTAATCAATTATTTTACTAACTGGTTTACCATCAACAATAATTATTGTCTCAACAGATGTACTTGATAAATCATTGTTCATAGAATCATGATAGCTTTCATGTACACGTGATTGTTCAATAACAAATGATTCTTTTATTATATCAGGTGAACCATCATACTCACTAATATCCAATGTTGTATCACTAGCTCTTGGTCTTTTGATAGTTTTAATATTATCATGTGATGGTTGCTTTGATATTGGTCTATTTATTTCTTTAGTCAATGACGTTGATCTTGAATCTTTTCTATCAGTAAAACTTGTTTCACTTGCTGATGTTTCAACGACATATGACGTTGTTGATATATCAGCATCGTTGATTGTAAAATCATCAGTAACATCATGAATATCAATCATTGTTTTATTGCTAATATTTTTATCTGATAAACGTGTTGATATTAATGGATATTTTGGTGGTTTACCACTTGCATCAATTGGTTTTTCATTAATAAAATGTCCATCCCATGTTGACTGACCTGGTTTATCATATCTTGAATTATCCAAACGTTTTGGTGTACTTGTATTTCTTGGTACTGTTATTATATCATCTTCTGGTATATCTGATGTTATTGTTGTTATTTTTTCAGTTCTAATATTACCATCATTTGTATCTTTATACTCAACAATATATGTAGATGATTCAACACTTCCATGATCTTCACTTATATCATGAATTTCAACAGTATCACGATATTTACCAAATTTATTTGCTTGTTTTTTTATATTATCATTGTTATTTGTAATAAATTCATCGTCCCGTGGGGAATCACCTGGTCTAACATATCTTGTTGTAACACAATGATAATCAGTCTCGTCATTTGAATCCATTGATGATGATGATGGAATTGTTCTTTTAATATTACTGCTAGTTTTAATATTACGATCTGATGAATTTTTTATATTTTCTGTATCACTCGTTAATATTGTATTTGATTTTTGATTAATTACTTTTTTATCTGGTTTTTCATAAATAAATTTACCATCCCATGTTGATTGTCCAGGCTTCAAAAGTGGTACACATTTTTCATGATTATTATCACTATGATCATCATGACTAATACATTTATATTTATCAAAATCTTCAACTTTACTATCAGTATATATATTTTTACCACGACTTGTAACAACATTACCATCAACATCAGTACGATTTTGAGTTTCATCAATATTAACAGTATCAATATACATTTTACCATCTTTTAAAATACCCTCAGACATTGATTTACTTGATTGATAATTTTCAGATGATGTTGATGATGTTTTTATTGTTGGCTTATTATTGTCAATCATTTTACCATCTTTCCATGATGACGACGATGACGATGATGACTCTTTGACTGTTGATGATGAGGATGATGAAGATGTAGATGATTTTACAATTGATCTTGATGAAGTTGAATGACTCTCAGTTGTTTTTTCCATATTATTATTTTTACTATTAATCAATTGACCAATATTATCTTTTGTATTATCACAAATTGATGTAGCATTTATTGATGCTTGTGTTTTTTCATCATTTATTAATTTATCAGATAAAATTTTCTCACGTGTATTTAAATCACTTTGACGTAATACTTTTGGTTCACTTTCAATTAGCTTAATAATATTGCCTTTTGAATCCATTATCATTTCACGACTACCACTTGTTGTTTCCATTGTATTTGAACGAGTTTCTATTTCAGCACTTGTACTTGCTTCTTGTACAAATTTCGAAGATGTTACTACTGTTTCTGATGATGATGTTGTACCAATTTCTTCATTCGATGTTACAATATTTTCTGTACTTCTCTTCTTAACTCGACCACCTTTTTTATTCAATACCATTTTCAATGATTTAACTCAACTTTATCAATTAAAAAAAATTCTAAAAATTAAATTTATATATTTATCACAATTTTTTCTTTTCAAATCACTCACGTATATAATTTTTAATCAACACACTTTCAAATTAAAATATTTAAATAAATGTAAATAAATTTTTTTTATTCTATTTTTATATAAATATTAATTAAATTATTTTTGCGAAAAATAAAAATATAAAAATTTCTTTTGGTAATTAAAATTGTCGTTCGTTTTCGTTTTCGTTTATAAAATTTTCGCTGTAAAATTTTTTATTAATTAATTTAATTGATTGATTGAACAATTTAATAGATTTTTTTTTGAAAAAGATGTTGTCGATTTGAGATCGTTATTCGTTGTGGCACGAGTCGCGATACGTATGATTACTACTACTGCCTTCCCTACACATTTGTTCTCTTCTTGGCTCTTAAAAAAATTTACCAATGAGTAGTGGTAAATTACAAGACACAACATACCTATATGCAACACAGACAGTTTTATAAATTTATACATTAATACTGCTTATTTTGTATCCTCATCTTTTTCATATAATCATATGATATTTTATCTTTTTCTTCTATACATTCTTGGCACTACAAATCCCTACCAACAACAATTTTATTTATTCTTATCTCATTTATAATGTCTCTCCTTTTTTTTTCCTCCTCAAGTGTATTTATTTATTTATATTTTTACCTATTCTATCACATTTTAAAATGAGTATGTCTCATTCAATTCACGTGGGAGGCTTTTAACTTGACGATGACTGTATCAAATAATTTTAAATTCAAAATCAACTATACACTCGAATTTGTCATAGGTTTATTTTTCAACTATTGCATCAATAACAAAAACAAAAAAAAAATTTAAGCGCCAAATGACTAACAGACCTAATGATAATTTTTAATTGAAAAAAAAAATTATATTCTTAATGCATCGTTAATTTTGAAAAATAAACAGTTTTACTTTTTCTCACGTTAAATTATCTCTTTTTTTTCATACGTTTTCTTCAAGGCTGGTGATTGATAGTGTGACTTTTTTAAATTTTCAATAAAGTTTGAATAATCTTTATAATTTGGTTGATAAAAAAAATAATCATTTTTCATATTTTTTATCAAGACCAAGTGAGAATGGAACTAATGGAGGAGTATGAGACCAAGTTTAACCGGTTTAAAATTTTTTTTTCCTTTGTATTATGTACCAAATGGTATACCAAGCGATGACGTAGTTGTTATTTCTCTTCAAGAACCAAGATGCTCGTTTAAATTCGCCGAAATGCAGTCTCAGTTTCAATATTGTCATATGCAATTTGCTGTTTTTTTAATCTGATGCAGTTCTTTCGTTCTCAGACTTATCATTCCTATTTCGGAATGAGTTCTTGCCGTATAAAAATTCAAAAAAAAAAATACATATATACTCAAAGTAGGTCACGGAAAATGCTAAAATGTTCTTGAAGCTTTTTTTATTTTATTTTTTCATCGATATATAAAAAAAAAAAACATTTATACTTTTGAAACAATTTTTTTTTCTCTTTGACCAAATTTGCTTTACTTTTAAATGAATATAATTTTTTTTTTTTTTAATTTATTTATTTACTTTTCTCGTTGTAATTACAAGTGTAAAAAAAAAAAATGCATTATTAATATTTGAATTTACAACACGCGATTTAATATGTGTCTTGTGTTGAGGATAAATATCGTGTATGAAATGTTCGTGACCAATGAGTTAACTTGTTAAAAATTAAATAAGATATGTTTTGAATATTCGCTAAACATACGTGATATGTTGACGAATGTTTTGCTTTAAGAATAACTAATAAGTACCATCATTTAAATTATAAAATATAATTTTTTTAATTAGTATATTAACAAGACAAAAATTCATTTAGAAATTAATAAATATAACAAACAAATTAAGACAAAAAATTTGATTTTAAAATGAAAATTAAAATGCATAAGTTAATTTAAATTAAAATTTATAAATAAATTTTAAATATAAAATTTAAGTCAATTTTTATTGTTTGAAATTAAATTTATATCGTTGGATGATCAATATTTCTCCCACTTGTTAGAGTGACTGTTAATTTTTTGTTTATTTTTTATATTTCTTCCTAGTAATAGTAAAAACCGGCTGCTTTTTTTTATCTATTAACCCACTTATTGACTCTTTTTTTAATCGACACAAATTGATATTCATGGATACACATAAACTTTGTAACTTGAAATGAGTAGTAGTAGTAGACGTAGTAGTCAGACAATTTGGCAGTCATAATACATCGAAAAAAAAATTCATAAGCCTTATCTTAATGTTTTTTTTTGCATTTAGTTTAGCAGATGGCTCGTTTGTCAGATGCGTAATAATTGTTGAGTATTATAGCCTATTGAATTAATTTTTTTCATACTACAGATATATTTTTAAAATAATTAAATATTTATTTTGAATTTATTTGAAGAAATAAAATCAAATAAAAAGATAAATTGTATAATTTTTAGGTGAAGGATTTTCATGGTATCTTTTGGCAATATTGGCCTTGAAATTGTATTGTTGGGGAAGGATATATTATTTTTATTTGAAAACAGTATTTGCATTGTCGTTTATTTTTTTTTTTTTCAAATTTCCTTGAGACCATTGAGTTGTGTCCCAAAAAAGGGTTGTTTAACAAATTAATTCATGGAATTTTTTAATTTACATTATCTTGAAATTTTACTGAGAAAAATTAAAAATAAAAGTTTTTTTTTATTTTTATCAATGACAAGTTATGGAATTTATTTATTTTTTTTTTATAATTTTATAACACTGTTATTATTGAACTTGAAAAAAAGTAAAAAATATTTTTTCTATTTTAAAAATAACTTATTAATGTTTGATGTAATTTTATTTATTTATTTTTTGAGTGAATGACTAATAGTGATGTTTGAATTTTATTCTACAAGAATGTTGTCCTCTTGAATGATTCTGTTATTTTTTTTTTATATATTTTACTGTAAAATACATGGCTTTAAATATTTTTATCTAAATCAATTATTTCGACAATCGAAATTTGAAATAAAAAGTATTTTTTATTTGAATTTGAACGGTAAATTTTAGAATATTTTTATTTAAAATAAAAATATAATATCATGATGTGGTGGAAAGCGTAGGTCGTAAAAGAACCCACGATATATCGACGTCCTCGTGTTTTCCACTTTGGTCTTGCTCCATATTTGGTAAAATGAACGTCTCGAAATTATCGTGGGCGAATTATACTCCAAGCACCACGGTGAACACCATGACCAATCATGCAACCCAACATATTTTTATAGTAAAAAATTAAATAGAAAAATCAGTCATTAACTTGTAATAAAAATGAGTTTACTCGATGTAAAAATAATTCAAATGTTCATCAAAAATTTGGCTATATGTCAACACTCAGCTGAATCATCCACTCGAAAAAATAAAACAAACAAAATTAAATTCAAATAAATATAAATCTATAAATAATCACAAGTAGAAGAAAAAATTAATTTCAAATGATTCATTTTCATAAATCAAAAATAAACTATTGATATTTATTTTGTTAATTTTTACTGTGATCATTAAATCACGTAGGTAGATATTTTAAACTGGCAAATATAAAAACCCACATAAATATTATTCATGCTCTTATTTTTTAAAATATTTATATCATAAGAAAGTGGGTTGCAAAAATAATTCTGATTATTGTCATTTGATTTGTATATTTTTTTAAAAATAATAAATCAAAAAGACAAATAATTTAAAATCTATTTTTATCAATCGACTAATTTTATTTTTTATAATAAATTAAAAAACAGCTTGAAAGAGTAATGAAGGATCAATCGATTTAGTTAAATGTTCAAGTATCCAACAAAACATGTGCCAAAAATGGTGAAAAGAATATACATCATGTAATTATTATTTATATTTTATGTTTATATGGCAATTTAGCTCTTTTACGTGCTACGAAAAATAAAATATCATTAATCTACTCTTGATTTTTATTTACACATTGTAAATATATAAATACATTTTTTTTATTGCAAATGGAAAGTAATTCAGCAATATATATTTGATGACCTCGAATATATTAACCAAAGACAGTAAAACGAGTCTCAACGGGTGTCTCAAATCATTATTTAATAATTATTTTGGTACAAATTAAGTCCTTGATATTCATTATTTTAATTATAGATTTTATTTTATTTTTATTTTTACTAATTAATTTTATGTCTCAATTATATTTTTAGATAAATAAATTAAATATAATAAATTGTTTCAATTTTTTTCTATCAAAATATACATAAAATCAAGTAAAAATAATTTTAAAATAACAAAAGGTTTTTGAATTTATTTAAATTGATTTATTTATTTTTATAATATTATATTCATAAAATTATTATATTTTTATTTTGTAGTTTTTTAAAAAATATGCATTTTATCGGTTCATTTTTTTTGTTATAAAATCGTTAGTTAATTTTGATTCTACAGACTTAATATTTGCAAGGCCAAGAGTAAATTATAGTTGACCCCAAGTTAAATGACAAATAAATAAAAATGATGACACGATGCAAGAAAAAAAATAAAATTCAAATTTAAAACAATAAAAAAATGAAGGTAAATAAATTATTAAACTTAAAAAATTAACACGTGTATTTTTTTTTTTGTTGAATATTAAAAGGAAGCTCAATAAACTTTGATGGAAGTAAATGCATTTTAAAGTGCATGTGCAGACGGTGAAGTCATGATCACATTTGTTGATGTCTTAAGGGCAAAAGATGAATTTAACTGAGATAATTTACATTATTATTCTGTTAAAATGTATTAAAAAAATACATGTAAAGTACAAGTGAAAGTATAGATGTCCATCGTTTACTACAACCTACGACCATGACACTAAAAAAAATCTCTCGACAGTAAATCGTCGTTGGCCTCGGGGTAAATAAAACCACCAGGGATCTATTTATTTTTATTATTTATTTATATTTTTTATAAATTCAATGAAGGCAAATCATTCGAGGCTATATGAAATGATTCACTTTGTATTACCATTTGAATTTTCAAGATCATCCCCAGTGAAATTTATCAATCAAATTTATATCTGCAAATTAATTTTATTTTTCTTTTTGTAAATATTTTTTATTTTTATAATTTTCATTTGGCCCAAATAATTTACATAAACTACTGCATCGGAATGACATAGTTTGCAGTGAACTTGCATCGATAATGCTCACAATGCTCATTAGTTCATTGAGCATTTAAAAAATTTATAATTTAAATTATTTATTAAACTAATTTGAATGAAATGTATGTCTGTTCTTTAATTGGTGTTCATGTTGATGAATCATTTGTCTCAATTGTTCATGATTAATGATAAATATACGATAAAATTGATCAACAAAAATTAAATGATTTTATGTCTTTTTTTTTTGTGCAATTATATCGTTTAATTACCTACCTAAATTGACAACAAAATAATTCTGCATCATCAGTGACATATGTTTCATTGATAATTTATTTACTTTTTTTCTTCTAAGAAAAACTCAAAAAAAAATCTTTTAATTAATGAAAAATCACATTAAACACGTGACACAGAATTAAATGGTTTTCTTGGAATGAAAATCAAGTTGTTAAATAAATTCACAAACACACAAATTGATTGTCAAGTTCCTTGAAATTAAATATAATTTCTTGGAATTTTTATCATATGGCCCTCACTTGATGGCTTATAAAATTGTATGATTGACACTTGAGATGAATTTAAACTTGATAATTTAAATATTTTCGAAATAAAAACTTTTATATTTGTTTTATTTATTGTTGTGGTTTTTTTTAATTTTGAGATAATTTAATTTAATTTTATATTATTCGATAGATTAGTTTTTAATTATTTAATATTTATTTGTAAAATATTGTTGGGGTGATTTTAGATAACATGCAACCCTTTGAAACATGTCGAAAACTCTATAGGTATTACTTCCCGCGTTAACATTGAGGTTTTGTGCTTGCATACTGTCGTCAGGGTAACAATTTTTTTTAATTATATTATTTTTGCGCAAACGCAAATAAAATTTTTGTTGCATTGAAATTATTTGCATGAAATATCAATACAGATTACAGTATGTTATACTTTTAAACTGTAAAATATTCTATTTTTCAATGTTTTTTTGTTTAAACATTTTAAATATTTTGAAAATATTATAAAATAGGTTCGAATAATAGATGAATTCCTTCTGTAGGTGCTAAAATCACTGATCCTTTATCCATTTCAAAAGGAACTACAGTTAATTTTGATGGCTTGACGAGCCATTTCTTGATGATTGTCATAATGCCAAGTTTAATTGGATTTGCAGCAAATCTAATTCCTAAAACAATAAATAATTTAAAATAAAAAGAAATTAGAATCAATATCAGCTGTACACACCTATGCAATTTTTATTTCCTTGACCAAAAGCACAAAAAGCCATTGGATGTCTCTTGGCCTTGGCTTCATCACAAAATCTTTCCGGATCAAACTTCTCTGGATTTGGATAATAGTTTGGATCATGATGAATTGAATAAACCGGAATTGTAAATTTAATTCCCTTGTCAATGGATTTATTAGTTCCAGGTATTTTATATGGCTTTGATGATTCTCTAGCCAACGTTAGCAATGGTGGATTTTTTCTCAATGTTTCCAACACAACCATGTCAAGATATTTCATATTATTAATCACATCACAAGTTAATTTTCCATCATTATTATTACTCAATGTTTCAATGATTTCATGTCTAAGTTTATCCTGAATTTCTGGCTCAATTGCAAGCTCCAATAATGCAAGTGAAATAGTTATTGAAATCATATCCACTCCAGCAACAAATAGTATAAATGATTGAACAATCATAAAACATTCATCAAATTCATTATCATCATTTTTTGATTTTAAAATTAAATCAGTTAAATCATTTTTAATGATATTTTTATTTTTTCTCAATTCCACAACTTCTTTCATTGAATTTATAAAAAAATTACCAGTTTTTTTATTTATTAAATTAATTTTTAATAATTTAAATAATTCAGGTTGAATTTCTCTCATGAATCTTTTTAAAATACTACGAAAGTCTGATGATGATGTTTTTTTACTAAAATTGTAAAACTCACTGTTTGAATTGGTCAAGGCATTTGTTTTAATACCAAAACCACATGATCCCATTATATCAGTACTAAATCTTATTGCAGCATCACGACAATCAATGACATTATTATCGAGTATTTTTTTGTCAATATATTTCTCAAAATCGTTTGAACATTCAATTATATTTGTAAGCATACTTTTTAATTTACTTGATGTAAAAATTGGTGATAATTGGGCACGTAGTGCTTTCCATTTTGGTCCTTCAATATTAAATAAATGTTCTGTTAATGGATCAGTCATTTCATTTACTACAATACCACGTCCATAAAACGTATCAAAATCTTTGATTAATATTTTTTTTATTAAGTCAAGATCGTTGATTATTAACTGGGGTTGATGGCCCTTGTAAACTCCAACGTATGGTAATTTTTTCCATTTTTTATATATTTTATCTACCGTTTCACCAGCTGTTAACTTTTTAAAAAATATTTCAATGAAATTACCGAATAATGGCAATGGACGTGGACCTTTGATACCACGATTTTTCCAATAATTTAATTTCCATGTTATGTAGATGTATATTGCAATAATTGCCAGTACTAATGATGTTAAATGTTTTTGTTGATCCAAGTCCATGGTAGAGGAGACAATGTATACTTGCTACTTGGTTCCTTGAAAACACTGTTCCTCAAACATTCAAAGTGCGCATTTAAATAAATTTAAAACAATTTTAACTGTTTGTTTTTATTTTATACAACAAAAATAATTTCTTTGATAACACAATGACGTCGGTTTCACATACAAAAAGCTGTTATTATAATAATAATTTTTATTTTTTATTCAAACAAATAATGTTTTTTATAAATTTTATTTATTTACAAAAATTGAATTGCTTTTTCTTAACTCAGGATTTA
The DNA here is from genome assembly GCA_030523065.1 of Aphidius colemani. Lineage (NCBI taxonomy): Eukaryota > Metazoa > Arthropoda > Insecta > Hymenoptera > Braconidae > Aphidius > Aphidius colemani. Next base: position 73,509 of record JAPYYR010000180.1, on the reverse strand, counting down.
AATTGAAACAAAAAAATCTCGTATGTGATTACTGTCCCAGCAATCTGAAAATTATAAATAGTTATTTATATATATTCTTAATTTTTTTAGTGGAAATATTAACTTACGCCAAGCATGAAACTTCGAGTAAGCTCAAAGAAGTTGAACCCTGTCAATACAACATTATCAAACTCGAGTTGATGTTGTAATCGTTCAGTCTAAAAAAATCGGTACAAATTTAGTTTGAAATTAAATTGAAATTTAATCTTCTTCATACATATATTACAAAAATACAAAATACAAAAACATATTTTTACTTCAATAGTAAATTCTGAAACTGGGCAGTCATAAGTTAATGGCACAATTATTTTAGATTCTTGATTAATTCTTGAAGCAGCAAAAATAGTGGAAGCCATTTTTCCCAATGTAAATATAAAAGAAAGGAAAGAAATGACTGTGATAAAAGTATTTTCAGATCTAAAAATATAAAATTCAATAATTTTCAAAGAATTATAAATCTGAAATTTTAAAATTATGATAATAAAAAATCTTCTTACGTGATTCCATCAAAAAGCTGTGTAGTTATACGAAAAAAATTATGTGTAATAGACACTAATATCAAAGGAGATACTAATTTATCTGTTTCCTTGACTAAATTACTTAAAATACTGTAATTTATTCGAAGTTTATTCCAATAATCATGATAATTAAGTAACTTAAAATCCATTGCCAATTTATTCATGAATATATATCTCTCGGCTAGCCCTGTTGATAACTAAAATAATTTTGATAGACACATTTTAAATATGATAAAATGTCAGTTTTATCAGTATTAAAATAATACAAACCAATATTACAAAAAGATCAGTGAAAGTCCAAGCAAAAGCAGCATAGAAGTCAACGACAGACACAAAACTCTTACCAAGTCCATCAACTATGTGTGTTTTAAAAATATTGAATTTAAATTATTAAATTCACAATGACAAAATCAAATGCCAACACTTGGCTTACTTACGTTCGTATGATGAATTATCGTTAAGACAAATTTTCAATGAATTCGGTTTTTGGACATGAAAATAAAAGGTAACCCACAATGATTGATCAATAACTATTAAAGATATTACAACCACAGATATTGTATTGATTTTCCACCAAATTTTTGGACTGTCATTTGCGTAACTGTAGTATAAAAAAAATTATATTTAATTATTTAATTATACTGCTATAATAATCAATCAATAAATGCATTTTTGAATATTTAATTTGACCTGTTTAATTTGACTTCCATCATTTTCCATAACTTTTGAAATTCTGGCCATTTCGATGAAATCCAAAAAAATATAAAATATTCCAAAATAGTTGCTGTATAGAATACAGAATATGATATAGCAACACCGTGATCAACTAGAAATATAATAAATTAAAAAATTAAATTACAGCAAACTATTTATTAATTGAATTTGAATAAAAATTATTTACGCGCAACACCAAATAAACAGCCCATTCCTTTTTTCGTTGTAGTAATAGCAATTATAATGGATTGAATTACTAACGGTACTATCAACAAAGGTATCAAAAAACTGTAAAACATTTTAAACGATTTTACAGTAAATTTCATTCTTTTATGATTAATACTGCTGACATTGATGACAGGAAATAATCCAAATATTTGAGCGAACATAAGAGGTAATCGCATTGATTGGTGAAATGATTCTTCGTCCTTCAAAAATAATTTACATTATTTAATAAATTTTTTTTAATATCAATAAATATGTATACATACATGCTTAAACTGTAAAAGTTTTTCTGCTTTCCAGGGTTGATACATCATCATAAAGCTTTTGATAATATTAATGTTTAGATGAAGCTCAACTTATCAACATTCTGTTTGTTTAAAAACCATCAAAACACAATAAAACTGTCTTGAAATTCAAGCTTCACTGTTATGTTGACATGTCAACTGTTGCAACTGTTTATTTTTATCGAGTTCATGGTGGAAAAAATTTATGTTTATTAATATTTTATATTATTGTTTTGGACTATTTGAACGATGTTGTTGTTGATTAATTATTAATACCTTTTACTTTTGTATGACCTCTGATATTATCACAAACATTTACATAATACTCTTAAGTTGTTGTTGTTGTTGTTGTTGAATTTAGTTGATTATTTTTTTATTGATTATATATTGAGATGACCCATATCACCAGGGTTTTTTTTTTTTATTTCGATATTATTTCAGCTGGACAAAGTATTTTCTCAAAAAGAGGACGTTAAAGTGTAGCATCAGTTTCTATGTTTGTTTCCGGTTAACCAGAGTGTAAAAAATGAATTTTTTCATCGTTACTTGAGTTTTTTTTTATTAAAAGAAAGGATAACATCATAAAGACAAAAAAACACTCACAAGTAGCTACGACGTTTGTTTGACAGGCATGCAAAAAGCTGTTATTATAATAATATTTTTTATAAATTTTATTTATTTTCTTTTTGAAATATTTTTATTAGTTTATTTAGCTGCATAATAATACGTAATATTATACCAACAATTATTTTTAACAATTTAGAAAAATTTAAGTGGCTCAAAGACAAGGTGAATACCATTCTTTGGAGTTAACATTAACGAGCCTGTATCAATTTCATAAGGTACTGCTGTTGACTTTGATGGTTTTACAATATAATTTTTTAAAATTTTTATAATCCCCAGTTTGAATTGATAACCAGCAAACCGAAGTCCTGAAAAAAAAGAAAAACATCTCGAAATAATTTATAATACTATTTTTGAGTATTAACAGTAAATAAAGGAATAAAAATAAAAACCTATGCAATTTTTAGGTCCATCGCCAAAAGCTAAAAAGGTCATAGGATGTCTTTTGGCCTTGGCAATATCAGTAAAACGTTCAGGATCAAATTGGTCTGGATTTGGATAATAACTTGGATCAAGATGAATAGCATGAACTGGTATATTAATAATCGTTCCTTTTTCAATTGTCGTATTTGTTCCTGGTATTTTATATGATCTGCAAGCTTTTCTGATGAGCATTGGAGCCGGTGGATCTTTTCTTAGTGTTTCTTGCATAACCATGTCAAGATATTTCATACTATTAATAACATCATAAGTTAATTTTCCATCGCTATCCTTTAATGTTTCAATAATTTCATTTCTTAATTTTTCCTGAATATCTGGCTCAATAGCAAGTTCATACAGAGCCATTGAAATTAATGTGCTACTTGTCTCAAAACCTGGAAATAAATTTATTGATAATTAATTTTGTAAATGACTATTGAAGAATCCAGATTATTTTACAAACCTCCAACAAAAAATACAAATGCCTGAGCTGCCATTAGACTATCGGTGAATTGCATTTCATTATTTTCTTCTGTTTTTTTAATATTTATAAACAAATCAATCAAATCATTTCTAACGATATTATTTTTTTTTCTAACATTAATTGTTTCATTAACTGTATCCATAAAAAATTTACTCATTTTTGAATCTAATAAGCTTATTTTTAAAAATGTAAACAGCCAAGGTGAAAGTTCTCTCAATAAACGTTTTGCCATTGTATAATAATTTGGTTCAAATACTGATTTACCAAATTTACGAAATTCACTTTCATCATTTGATAAGGCATTCATATTAATTCCAAAAGCACATGAACCAATAATGTCAGTTGTAAATTTTGCAGCAACTTCTCGACAATCAATGACATTTGATTTCTTCATTTGATTTGATAAATATATTTCAAAATGATCAGCACATTCTACCATTAATTCAACCATGTGTTTTAATTTTCCAGTTGTAAAAATTGGTGTTAGTTTACCACGTACGAATTTCCATTGATGTCCATCAATATTAGCCATATTTGCAGTAAGTGGATCAATGTCTTCATTTACAACAAGTCCACGCCCATTAAACGTATCGAAATCTTTAATTAATATTGTTTTTATCAAATCAAGATCGTTGATTATTAATTGAGGGCTGTGACCCTTGTAAACTCCAACAAATGCTTCATGTTTCCATGTTGTATATATATTTTGAAGCACTTGACTAACTGTTAATTTTTTTAAAAACAATTTAGTGAAATTACCAAATATTGGCACTGGTTTTGGACCAGGTACACCCAGATTTTTCCAATAATTTAATTTCGTTGTTATATAATAATATATTGTTAAAATAATTACGACAAATCCTATGATGAATGTTTGTATTTGAAATTCCATCATGTATTGTCCACACACTATGCACAATTTTTGTTGTCACTTACTCACTTGATAGATCAATATAACAATGAGTTATAATTAGTGCGTATCTACTTGATGCAGTATGACTTGCCAAGTGGTTATCAAGATGTGCAAAGAGAGACTTAACTTTTTATTAAACTCGTTTTATTGTTTTTTTCATATCTTATATTATCATTTTTTTTTTATTAAAAAAAATGATAACAAACCGGTCTGTTGTTTTCCTTAAGATTAATCTTATTTATTTATTCATTTTAGATTATCAGATGAATAATGTCTACAAGTATTAATCACAAATTTGCTGAGCAAATATTTTCGGGATATTATTTTCTTTTATAGTTAAATCTCAATAAATAAAATATCTGTACGTCTTAAAAAAAATAATTACAATTTCGTTGATAAAATAATATTCGTATTTATATTTTTCTATGAGATTATAGATTTTTTTTGTCAATGCAAATCAATTTTTATGTTTCTGAGTATTTCTAAGAATTAAAAAATAATAAAAATATTGAAAAATTTTTATAGTTATTTTTGGTATTAATTATTCAATTGAATGAGAAAAAGAGTTTTTTATTTTGTTTTTTATTTTTTGCTATACATTACGACTACTACTAGATCTTTTCCTTCGATATTAATGAAAAAATTTAAAATTTGATTAATCCAGTTTGCAAAAACTAAGAATAAATTTATCAAATACATTTTAAATGCTTCCATCAATTCATTAGCTTTTAATTAAAAAGGGCACGGGATAATAAAAACCACAAATAATAATTCAATGAATCATTTTTATTTTAATATATTTTTATCAGTTTATATTTAGTAACATTTTAATATTATCAGAGTGGTTTGAAAACAAGATGATTACCATTCTTTGGAGTTAAAATTAACGAGCCTGTATCAATTTCATAAGGTACTACTGTTGACTTTGATGGTTTTACAATATAATTTTTTAAAATTTTTATAATCCCCAGTTTAAATTGATAACCACCAAACCGAAGTCCTGAAAAAAAAGAAAAACATCTCGAAATAATTTATAATACAATTTTTGAGTATTACAAGTAAATAAAGGAATAAAAATAAAAACCTATGCAATTTTTAGGTCCATCGCCAAAAGCTAAAAAGGTCATAGGATGTCTCTTGGCCTTGGCAATATCAGTAAAACGTTCAGGATCAAATTGGTCTGGATTTGGATAATAACTTGGATCAAGATGAATAGCATGAACTGGTATATTAACAATCATTTCTTTTTCAATTGTCGTATTTGTTCCTGGTATTTTATATGATCTGCAAGCTTTTCTGATGAGCCTTGTAACTGGTGGATTTTTTCTTAGTGTTTCTTGCATAACCATGTCAAGATATTTCATACTGTTAAGAACATCATAAGTTAATTTTCCATCGCTATTTTTTAATGTTTCAATAATTTCATTTCTTAATTTTTCCTGAATATCTGGCGCAATAGCAAGTTCATACAAAGCCATTGAAATTAATGTGCTACTTGTCTCAAAACCTGGAAATAAATTTATTGATAATTAATTTTGTAAATGACAATTGAAAAATCTAGATTATTTTACAAACCTCCAACAAAAAATATAAATGCCTGAGCTGCCATGAGACTATCGGTGAATTGAAATTCATTATTATCTTCTGTTTTTTTAATATTAATAAACAAATCAATTAAATCATTTCTAACAATATTTTCTCTTCTTCTAAGATCAATTGTTTCATTGATTGTATCGATAAAAAATTTACTTATTTTTGAATCTAATAAGCTTATTTTAAAAAATGTAAACAGCCGAGGTGAAATTTCTCTCAATAAACGTTTTGTCATGGTACCAAAACTTGATTCAAATATTTTTCTACCAGCTTTACGAAATTCACTTTCATCATTTGATAAGGCATTCATATTAATTCCAAATGCACAGGAGCCAATGATATCAGTTGTAAATTTTGCAGCAACTTCTCGACAATCAATGACATTTGATTTCTTCAATTGATTTGATAAATATATTTCAAAATGATCAGCACATTCTACCATTAATTCAACCATGTGTTTCAATTTTCCAGTTGTAAAAATTGGTGTTAATTTACCACGTACGAATTTCCATCGATGACCATCAATATTAAGAATGCTTGCAGTAAGTGGATCAATGTCTTCATTTACAGCAACTCCACGGCCATTGAATGTATCAAAATCTTTGATTAATATTGTTTTTATCAAATCAAGATCGTTGATTATTAATTGAGGGCTGTGACCCTTGTAAACTCCGACAAATGCTTCATGTTTCCATTTTGTATATATATTTTGAAGCACTTGACCAACTGTTAATTTTTTTAAAAACAATTCAGTGAAATTACCAAATATTGGCACTGGTTTTGGACCAGGTACACCCAGATTTTTCCAATAATTCAATTTCTTTGTTATATAATAATATATTGTTAAAATAATTACGACAAATCCTATGATGAATGTTTGTATTTGAAATTCCATTTTGTATCGTTTAAACACTATGCACAATTTTTGTTGTCACTCACTCACTTGATAGATCAATATAACAATGAATTAATATCACAGCAAGCGCACATATTATACGGAGCTTCTGCCTGATGTAGCAAAGATAAACTCAACTTTTAATTCAACACTGATGTCTTATTATTTTTTTTATATCTTATATCATCACTTCTTTTTAATAAAAAAAATAACGACAAACCTGTCTGTTATTTTCCTTGAAATTGATCTTTTTTATTCATTTATTCTAATGAATATGACCATGAATTATCAGATGAATAATTACTACAAGTATTTATCACCAATTTTCTAAACAAGTCTTTTCAGGATATTATTTTCTTTTATGATTGAATCTCAATGAATAAAATATTTGTACGTCTTTTAAAAAAAGAATAATATTGGTATTTGTATTTTTCTATGACGTTATAGATTGTTTTATCAATGCAAATAAATTTTTACTTTGGTTAATATCTCTAAGAATTAAAAAATAATAAAAATATTGAACAGCTATTATTGAAACATTTAGCATCGATTAAAAATAAATTTTCTTGAAAAAAAAAAATATAAATAATGATTCAACGAATATTTAAAAACATAATTTACATTTAATGTTTATTCTTTGCATATTGTTATCTAAACATTTATATTTTATTTTACACATAAATTTGATTGTTAACTATTTTTTAAAACAAAAATTATTGATTGCGAGGCACAAGCTTAAGATAAACACCTCCTTTCATAGCAAGAACGATAGATGCTTTGTCAATTTCATATGTTTTTTTAGTAAATTCAGATGGTTGAATAATAAAGTTTTTCACAATTGATATTAATCCTATTTTTGTTTGATAATTTGCAAATCTTTCTCCTGTATAATCAAAATAAAATACAATTAACTGATAATTTTTCATAATATAATTTATATTATTTACATACCAATACAATTTTTCGGTCCATGTCCAAATGGACTATAAGTTCCAGGAATTATTTCTGATTTTCTTTCTTCACTAAATCTAAGTGGATCAAATACATCGGGATTATTGAAATACTTTGGATCACGTTGAAATGAATGTATAGGAAAAAAAACTTTTGTTTTTGTCGGCAACGTTATATCACTTCCTGGAATTTTCCATGGTGCTACTGATTGTCTTACGAGTGATCCTACAGGTGAATTTTTTCTCAATGTTTCTTGAAAATTAAATTTAAAATTAATATAAAATTTGTATTAAAATTAAAAAATTATTGTACGATTATTTACCTTTTATCACCATATCAAGATATTTCATTTCATTAACAATTTCATAGCTTAATTTTCCTCCAAATTTACCAAGTATTTCTTGAATTTCAAGTCCAAGTTTTTCTTGACAATCTGGTGATAGTGCAAGTTCCCAACAAGCAAATGAAAGTGTTGTAGATGATGTTTCAAATCTATCAAGATATTTAAAAACAATTGTTTATTATATTTATTAATTTTGATTATAAATTAAAGTTAATATTTACCCTGCTGCAAAAAAAATCACTGCTTGAGCAGCTAAAATATTGTCACTCAAGTCTGAAAGAAAAATTATAAAGATTATTTAGATAATATTTAAAAAAAACTACTGATAAATATTATCTATGCTACATACTTATGTCAAATTCATTTTTATTATCTTTCATTGTCTTCAAGACATCAACAAGGTCACCACGATTAATATTATTTTTTTTTCGATGATCAATTGTTTCACTGATAATATTAACAAAGAAATCTAAAAACTTTGGACGACGTAAATTTAAAATAATTCTTCCAAGACCTGGTGCAAACTCTCTGATTATTTTTTTAAAAAAACTAATTCCATCAGTTGGAAATATTTTTTTTCCCATTTTACGAAATTCACTATCTTCATTTGTTATTGAATTTGTATTTATTCCAAATGCACAAGAGCCAATGACATCAGTTGTAAATTTTGCTGAAAATTCTCTTATTTCAATGACATTATTTTTTTTAACTTCATCAATAAGAAAATTTTCAAAATTATCAGCACACTTGAGTATCAAATCAACCATATGTTTTAATTTTCCACTTGTAAATAAAGGTGTTAAATGTGTTCGTAATACCTTCCATCTATGACCTTCGAGTGCGAATATATTGGACTGCATTGAATCATCATTTTCTGGTACATTTAGACCTCGACTTGGAAATGTATTAAATTCTTTAACAAGAATTAATTTTGTCAATTCTGGATCATTGATAATTAACATTGGGTTTAATCCCAAATATACACCAAAGTATGGCTCATTTTTCCAATTATTATAAACTTCATTTACATTTTCAATCAATGATATATTTCCAATTGCAGCTTTATAAAAATTCCCAACAATTGGCAAAGGTTTTGGTCCAGGAATGCCTAGTTTAATCCAATAATCATAACGTAAATATTTAAAATAACACCAAGTTAACACAACAGTCAATCCAATTGTCAACTCAACAACACCCAGCTCCATTGCAATCCTTTACTGTAGTAATGATAAATCATCTCATAATAATACTTCATTTATACAATAATCTACGACGTTGTGACTATCACATGACTTGCACAAATTGCACTTAATGAGAAAAAAAAAAAAAAGGAAAAAGTAAATGTGTTTTTCAGTTAATCTTGAACGTCATCATTGTTGATAAAATATTATATTGCAAATGACGTCATTGCAAAATTAAATAAATTAAATTAAACTAATTTTTCTTTTTTAAAATTAATTAGTAAAATTTAATAATTAAAATTTAAAGTGATAAAAATAAGTGAATTGGAATAATTCAATGACCATTTCAGCTGTTGTTCATTGTTACATAAGTCTGGTATTATTATTATTTGAATAATCAATAACAATAATGAATCAATGTCATTGTTGCTTCATAAATTGTTATTCCATAACCAGTCAGCCATAATATAGCTCTGTATGGTTGCTTAGCCAACATTGCATAAAAAATTGTATGAAATATTCTGGCAATAACAAATGTTCTTATCAACCAAGGTGACACAGTTGTGCATGGTCCAGTTGTTAGCCAAATCGCTGTGATGATAAACCAAGGAAAAATGTTTTCCATGTCATTACGATGTGCTCTTCTGACTCTTTCGACATTTTCATCAACATCATAACGTAATCCAGATACTAAAACATCCTCTGGATTTGCAACAACCTTTACATAAATTAACATAATTTATTAATTTTTTTTTTGTATAATAATAAACATCAAACTCACCTTTCTAACAGCACGTTGACTAACTGTTAACAACGACATGAATAATGTTTTTATTATTAATATTGATCCCCAAAAACCAAACTCTTTCATCAGACTTTCATTTATAGAAATCATTATTGATGTTTTTTGTGTTAATTAGCTTTATAGTTAAATATGTTTGAGCATTCGAGTTATGCGTGTTATGAAATATTATACAATCAGGCTACTAGGTTGACAGCAAAGGTGTTGTGGGTGTTGTTCTTTTTTTTATTCAACCTATCATAATATCAATAACTATACCCTAAACTATATCTTGATTTGTCAAAGAAAAACCTACCGATAATGCAAATTTCAATGATGACTAATCAAATTTTAAAAGTCATATTTACGTAATAATCATTAAATGACTTGCAGATAATTTTTATCATCATAAAATAATATTATGCAAAATAAAAGAAACGTCTTCTTTAATTATTAATAAACAATTTATTTATACCAGAATTTTTTTTGTTACAAAATTTATTACCCAAAATTAATTACCCTTATTAGAAGAAAAAAAAAATACAAAAAAAAAAATAAGTAGCAGTTTAATAAACAAAAAATAAATTGATAAATACATCTTTGTTGTAAAAAATATAATCAAACAACAATTTTAATTGAATATCAATTGCTGTTATTGCTCATTTGTTTGTTAATTAAAAATAATAAATTAAAGTTGCAATTGCTTGGTAAATTGTGATTCCATAACCAACGAAAAATGCAATTGCTCTGTGTGGTTGTTTTGCCCAAATAGCATAGACAAATGTGTGAACAATTCTAGAAAGAACAAATCCTCTAATCAAAATCATGGCTGTCCAGTAAGATGGACCAGTTGTCAACCAAATCAAGGTCATGAAAAACCAAGGAAGAATGTTTTCCAAATCATTTCTGTGTGCTCTTCTTACTCTCTCAACATCCTCATCAACAGCAGCTATTTTTGATGTTTTTGACATTTTGTCTTCTGGATTTGCAAATACCTTTAAATAAAAATTTATTAAAAATTGAACTTTGATCATCAACAACCGGTTATCATGCATAAATATATTATTTTTTATGACTTACATTTTTAGCAAAACGTTGACGAGCTGTCAAAAGTGACATAGCCAATGTTTTCAACACCAAAATTGTACTCCAAAATGCAAATTCCTTAAATAAATCTTCACTTATTACAACCATTGTTAATTTTTTTATTTTTTATTCACTTGAAAGAAAATAGTTTATCAAGTAAACAAACAAGACGTGTTTATCAATTGCCACGATTGCCACACAGATCAACAGTGACAGTTGTATTAACTGTTGTATTAACTGTTAAGTCATGTGTTAAGTATCACCTGGCTATCTAAATTACTCTAAACTCTAAAGTACTCGAAAGTTGGCCACGAAAATATAATATACGTGGACACTCATCATCGTGCACCATCAGCTGGTAATGTGAATCACTAGCTCCAAGACTTATTTGAGATTAGAAAAAAAAAAAAAAACAACAATAATAACAGTCACTATGATTTCTTGGGTCCACCAAAAAAAAAAGGAGCAAAAAGAGCAAAACAAGATGATAATCTGTCTCTCTTTCGTTGGCTACCGCGTGATATTACTCGAGGGGTTTGTAGGGATGTCAAACAAGGGTTGTCACAAAACGGGGATACAAAAAAAATAAAAAAAAAATATAAAAAAATGAGGCAGCTGAAGCATAGAACTCCAGTTTGCTCCAATACGACGCCCCAGTATCATCCAACACCCTGCTGATATATATAGTTTATTCATCTCGGTCATCATCTTCATCACACATACATTGACATCTGTCCCTTTTATAACCATATGTACATATTCAACAGTAATCTGTACTTGTTTGTATTATTAAAAACCAGAGTATGTGTACATTAACAGTACAAACATCACACAAACTAGATGTGATGTCAAATGCATTCATCAACTAGTTTTTATTTTTTTTTTTTTTTATTATTTTTTTAATATAAAAATCCTATTTGTTGTTAATTTATTAATTAATTGTTGATGAATCATGACAGTTAAAGTGGTGTTGATTATTATTTTTTGTGTTTAATATTATTCAATTTAATAAATGTCAATTGGAGCATTGACATTTGATTGAAGGATAAATGAATACATAGTGTATTTAATATTGATAGAAAAAAAAAACAGGAAGACAATCTCTGGAGTAAAATTGCTGCATATGTACAAGGACGCCATATGTAGATTTTTATTAACATAAAAATATGACTCATGTTTTGTGAAATATATTTATAATAAATAGAAAATACAAAGACGTAATTAACCATGGATTTTGTCATTCTTTCGGTAAGATAAATTTTCATTAACTTATTGATAATTGATTGATTGTATTTGTTATGTATAGTTTTATGTATTTTTTTTTTTTTCTTTCAAATGAAAAATAGATAAATGGTAGAGACGTATCAAGTTCTAGTCATGAAGAAGCTGTACGTTATTTTGAAACAGCCCAAGAGCCAATAACAATACAAGTACTTCGTAAACAATCAAATCGTACTAATCAACAAATTGATACCAAAATGAATAATATTGAGCCAAAAAAATTATTAAATTATACAACAACAAGTGTACAAACAGAACTTGTTGGTTTAATAAATGATGATTATGTTGATAATTATTATGTATTTGAAGATGGTGATGATTATGATGATGATCAAGATAATGAAGATGTTGAAGTTGAAGAATATGATGAAATGACAAATATACGTGATTGTAAATTACGTGAAGATGTTTATTTTGAAGAAGTTACATTACGTAAAAGTACAAGTCAAGAAAAATTAGGTTTAACTGTATGTTATAATTATTCATGTGAAAAAGATAATAATAATTCAGATACTGCTGAAGTATATATATCAGAAATATTAAAAGATAGTTTAGCATCACGTGATGGTAGATTACGTGAAGGTGATCAAATATTACAAGTTAATGGTAAAGATATTGAGAGTAAAGAACAAACTGAACGTGTATTTTCACAAACTAAAAATACAGTTGCTATACTTGTTAGTAGATGTTTATATCAATCATCATTACAAAATTCACCTGATAATGTACCAGCATATCAAAATAGTATGATTGAATTATTGCTACAACATCAAAAACGTCAATATGAAAGTACTGCATTAAATGATAATAATAAATATGATACTGGTGCATCAACAACAACATCAACAACAACGACGACGACAATAACAACAGTATCGTCATCATCATCATCACCACCACCACCACCAGTTCCACCACATATTGGAATAAATAATTCATTATCATCAACATCATCATCGTCACACAATTCCCATACATCAAATAAAGACACAAATGAATCAATTAAAGAGTCAATTAAAAAAATTGATGATTTATCATTAAATATAAAATCAAGATCAGCAACAACAACCCTACATGGAATAAAAAATTCACAAACATCAAGTGATACTGAACATATTTATGAAACAATACCAGAAAGTGATAATGAGCCAATTTATTCATCACCATATGAGAGTAAATTAAATATACGTAAAAATGAATCAACAACAGCAACAGCAACAGCTACAACAACAATGCAACATGAACATCGTAGTAGTAAATCATCAAAAAGTAATAGTTCAATTGAAGAAAAAGACTCATCAAGTGCTTATAATACTGGTGAATCATGTCACAGTAATAATCAACTTGTACTTGAATTACAAAAATCAACAGATTCACGTGATTTACGTGGTAGTACATTGGTACTATGTACATCAGATAATAATACACCAACAACACCCATTAATTATAATCGTCCACCAAATTGTGATATTGCTGAAAATCAAATTGTCAAATCATTACAAGCATCATTATCAGCACCACAATTTAATAACTCACATATTATTGACAATAAAAAATTAACAAATACATGCCAATATAATTGTTATTATCGTCCACAATCACAGTATCAATATTATTATCAACCACAATATCAATCAAATACAATCAACAATAATAATAATAAAAATTCAAATACAACATGGAATAATAGTAATAATATGAATAATCATTATGATAAAGACACAACAAGTATTGGTAGTAGTGTTATGTATACAAATGTTGATAATTTAGAACAGACAATGATGCTACAACAACAAATATTTACACAAGCATTAAATCGTAAAAATATAACAAAAGATGAAATAATTGATGACAATAATGATAAATCAAAAGGTAAATTTAGAGCACCAAATTTAACACAATATCATTTTATTGGTAGTCAACAAGTTAGAAAAACAAATACATTAAATATGCCTGAGGATAAATGTGATCCAAGAATGGAATGGAAAGTTAAAAGACGACCAGATGGTACAAGATACATTGTTAGGCGACCAGTTAGAAATAGATTATTGGATAATCGAACACTTGAAATATCAGAAGAAAGAGCTGGACAAACAACTGAGGATGATACTGTCTCTGAAATTAAAGTAAATTAATAAAATACATGTTATTATTGAGTTAGCTATTGATTATTATTTAATGATAATATATTTTTAATATTTTATTTTAGTTGGGACGTTATTGGACAAAAGAAGAAAAAAAAAGACACCTTGAACAGGCACGTCAACGTAAACAACGTCATCAAGGATTATTACGTCAACAATTGAAACAACATGAAGTATTAAATTGTGATCATGTTGTTGTTGTTGATGATGATACAACACGTAAATCAAGTAGTCAAGATACTAGTGTTAATATTAACCAAACAAGTCATAATAAAATTGATGATAATTGTGGAGGAAATGGTAAGCCAGTTGGTCTTTTATCAGTAACAACTGTTTAATTATTTATTCAAAGACACATGGTGTTTTTTTTTTTATTATTCTTATATTTATATATAATGTTTTTTGTCAATCATGGTATGTATAACATATACCTATATCAATGTACATAATAATACATAATATATATATAATTAAAAAACAAGCAAAGGAAAAGTATTTTAATTTTTTGTATTTAAATTATTGAAAAGATGATTGATTAATAGTTAAATTACTGAGTACTTTTCGTTCTGATTGATTTAAATGTTGTATAAATGCTGGAAAACAATGATGATTTGAAAAATTAGTTAAAAAATCACGAAGATAATGATTTAAATTTAAATGATAAATAGAATCTTGCATTAAATCTGGATCATCATCTTCCTTCTCTTCCTCATCATCAATAATACTCATAATAAATTCAGCATTATCACCAGGATCAATTAAATTATTACCATCATCATTATCATCTTCAGAATCATCAGCATCTTGTTCACCAGAACATTGTGCTTCAAGGTCATTTGATAATTCATTAATAATTAATTTAAATATTTTAACAAGTATTGGTACAGTTGTCCATTGAAATGGTTGTGATTGTGTTTTACTTCTTGTATGTATACCAGAGGTATTTGGAAATATTTGATCACCATTAACAGTTATTTCATTTAATCTTGAATCGTCATTTGTAACACCATGTTCAAGAATTTTAGCTAATGCAACAGTTGTTACTTTTCTATCATAACTACCAAAAAATAAATGTTGTCTTGTAACCCATTCAACAAGAACAAATGCAAGTGCACTTTGACCAGTTGGACCAGGTACTGTTGATAGAAAATTTAATACAGCATCAAATTCAGTATTAATTAAATGTGCATATACCATTAATAAACTTTGCATAACAGTAAGAGTTTCAGTTCTTTGCATTTTACTAAGTACAGCTTTAAGTAATAAATCAAGATTTTCACCTAAATTACTACCAACTTGTCTTATGACTGTTGTTACTAAACGTCCAACAAATGCTGCTGTAAATTCACTTGATTGAGGATTTAATAATTGTGCAACAATTTGTAAAATAAAATGTAAACCAGTACGTCCATCATTATCACGATGATCAATAACTTGACGTGCACCAATTGAAAGATAAGTTCTAATAACTTCACCACCACTTTGTAATGTACTATTATCATCAGAATTTAATATACAATGACATGCTGCTGGAAATGCAGTTTCAACTAATACATGACTAAGTGGTCTTGGTGAATATTGTACTAATACTTGTAATACATCAAGTGCAACAGCACGTATACCATCTTCATGATTTTTTTCCAATGGATTTAATGACATCATACTTACAAGTGTTGGTACAATTCGAGTTTGTAATGAATCAATACATTGTTCATTTTCAGTTAGCTCTTTAAATATATCATAACAAAGTACTAATATATCAGGATCACTGTGATATTTTATAAATATTGCAATTGTTAATGGACATATTTTTGATTCAACACTTGCTGTAAAATCTTTATCAAGTGCTATTAAAACAACATATGTCTCAAGTATAAGAATTAAAATTTCAACTGTTGGTTGAGTTGCTATTAAAGTAAAAAGACCTTGAAATATTGCTGGTAAATGTGGTCTAATAATATTAACAATTCCAGTATTTGATGTTTGTGCTACTTCACAAAACCAATAGACAGCTCTTGTTGAACTAATTCGTATACATATTGGTTGATTTTCTTGTAAACCATTGACAATTGCTTCTAAATATTTTGACATCATTTCAGGACTACCAAGACCAGCATATCTTCCAACAAGACATATACATCGTCCCAATAAAAATGGATGAGCACTTGGATCATTGAAAATTCCAAGAAGTACACGTTCTAAAAATCCAACAAGATCAAAATGTAAATTTCCTGATTGTAATTTAGCCATTACAAATTCCTTGGAGGTACTCAATCCAAGAATTGATGATTCACAAAGTTTCCATGAATTTTCATTTGTTGAACGTAATCCATTTGCAGCCTCAAAATGTCGTGTTATTACTTCACATACTGCATTTACTGAACCATCATTATGTTGAACAAGAGCAGTCAATAATTCTTGTGCTGATACTCTGACATTAAAAGCAAATGTTTGTTCATCTTCTTCAATAAATTGACTTGGATTTGTTGTCCATAATTCAACTTGTTCATCAGTTATTTGCATAAATATTATTAAATAATACATTGTTTCTTGTATAAAACTTGATAATAAATTTGAAAAACGTTTATTTTCAATGATATTTGTGATAAATTCAAAAACAGCAATTATTAAATTATTAAAATTTATAACTTCACCATCTGAATCAATTTGTTTTTCATCAATAATGCTATCACCATTAACTGTTTCTTCTTGATAAAGTTTTGCACTTTGAACAAAAATATCCCAAATTGGTACCAATATTTGTGGTAAATAATTTGTCATATATTTTGGTAATTTACTAATAAGACAATTTATTGCTTTAATAATATCTGTTTTTAATCCAGTATCAGTTGTTGGTCCATTTGGTTCAGCCAATGATTTAACAAATTTTTCACAAAACAATGGAATAACTGGCTGTAAATATTGTTCAACAAATCCTTTTTGATAAATACCAGTTGATGCAACAAGAGCAGTTATTGTTGTAAATATTTCAACAGCTCTTCCACGTGTTCTTAATGAATATTGGCTATCACTTTGATATATTCTATACATTTCTTGTAGTATAACTGGACCAACATTTGGCAATTGTGTATCAGTTAAATCTCTGGTAAATTCAGTGAGTACTCTCATTGCTCCATGAACAGCAAATTCACTTTGACCACTTAAACAATTAACCAAAATATCAAATAAACCGGGCCAATTTTCTGGCCAATCCCAGTGTGCAATTGCTGATATTGCATATGCAACTGATGATCTTACTTTACTTATTGATTCATGAAGACCAAGTGGTAATAATTCTTTAATTTTTTCTTTTGTTGTATGAGTTAATTCTGGTGCACGAAATTTTTCAGCTGCTGGATTCCAGTGTACTTCAACATATTGTTTCAATAAAACTGATGATAATTGTCGTATTGGTAAATGTCCATTTCTATCAACAACAAATTCAGTTAAATGTACACCAAATTCATCTGTTACTTCAAGAGCTTGAATTTTTTGCTCAGCAGCTTGTCTTGTTTCACTGTGTGGTGATAATATTCCATTTAATGTTTCATAAAGTGCTTCTTTTAAAGAATTTTGTATTTCTTTTTGACTCGACATATTGTCTTTTTTATATCTTAATTTTCATGTAAAAAAATATGTATCTTAATTTGGCGGTTAATTTCTGTATAAAAAAAGAAGAAAACACATCAATTTAAGGTTAATCATTGTTACTAATAAACAAATTATTTTCTATATTGTTTTTTTAACAGAAATGTACTCACCGAAATTAATACAAAACTGTATCAATTTTTCCAACAAATATTTTGTCAATTTATTGACAATAATGTTTTATCAACAATTAAATTATTAGTACCAAGTGTTACCAAGTCATGTGAATGTCTGGATGTGAGAGTGTCAGCATTAAGTGGTTGAGAACCGTTGAAAACTTGTCTAAAAAAAAAAAACACACGCGAATAATTTAACACTATAATGAGTTAATCAAAGGTGAATAATTGGATGTCATTTAAATAATATTATTGGCTTTTGTTGTTATAGAAATTTCAAAATAAAAACATGAATAATTGATTTTTTATTTTTATTAATAAATAAAATTTTTTTGCCTTGTTTTCTTCATCAAATTTCAAAATCTTTGTTGTATTTTTGTTATAGAAAAAAAATTAAATTGCAATTTAACCTCAGCCTTTATTTTTATTTTTCATCATTTTATAATAACAAATTTTATTACACATGTATTTATTGATTAGGCACATATTGTTATGTACAATTAATAATTTTACATTCTCTTAAGCAAAAGAATTATTATTATCAACGATCATTGTATAATTAAAATATTTTGAGCTCAGATATATAAAATCCCTTTTTTTTAGGCTCGATAGGCTACTTTTAGGTATTATTATTGTCTAGAGTCTTTCTATTAATTTTTTCAAGATATATGACACACACTGTGAATAGATTCAATGGAATTATCTTCTGTGAGATAAATCCCATTGAATCCATTTCAATATGTTCAACAATCTCTAAAGGAAATATTTTTCATTTTAGAAAATTATGTTTCTTTATAAATTTTTTTGTTAAAAATCCAAATAACTATCACATCCCTTATTTAATCGGAATTATTACAATTGATTTTACATAATAAAAACTTCAATTGTCATTGCAAATAATAATAATAATAATAAAAACAAACAATTACATTCAGAAATTAATTATCTGAAATTTTAGGAAACAAAAATTTACATTTAATTAAGTAAAACCCATTTAAACTACGATTTTGTTGTTTTACATTTTTGTTTTTTTTTTCGTTTCATATTTTTCGCAATGTTATTCACACTCGATATTTTTTTTTTAATAACTAATAACATGAAGTATGTGTTTAAATAAAAAGTTAACTTGTTAATAATGAATTAAAAAATATTTAAATCAAAAAAACTTATCAACACGAAATTGTAGAAATTTTTTAATTCTAATGGACGTGCTGAAATTTTTACTGCTTAAAAAAAGAAAAATATATTTATATATTTATATTAATGAAAAGCATTACGACAGGTACAATACTATTAAGTGTTTTATTTACGTTTTTCTTCTTCTCTTTTTTTAATCACCACTAATTTTACGACCAAAGAAAATATATATTCATATCTTATACATTACGATCGTCGCTTTTTTTTTTTTTTTCAAACTTTTTATTTATTATTTTCAAACTTATTATTATTAGATTTATTAATATTTATTTTTTTGAATACTAACAAGTTAAAAATATAAAATATTGACCATTTAATTTCAACAAGATCATATTTTTTTAAAAACTTGAAATTTTTTTTCTAAAGTTTTTATATCTTTTATTTCGATTTTTTTTCATTTTTACTTTTGTATGTATAAAAATTGTAATTATATAAAATACTTGAACATTATTAAATTTTAATTTTTTTGTAGTAAAAAATATGCATTATTTCGTTGCAATATTTAAATATTAAGTCCCAATTAATGCCAAATGATTTTTTATCAAATTTAATAATAATTATTGTTTCATCTCTTTTGTTTTCTTAAAATACAATCAAAAAATACTTGTACAACATTGTTAGTTGTTTTAAATTCTTATAAAAATTCACGTAATCGTTTTTTAAAAAATATTTTTATTGTTACTTTATTTATATATCAATTAGATATTTTTTTTAATTTATTTTTTTTCATCTTAAAAATTACTTAACTCTTAGGTTACTCCCTTTATTGCACAAATAACAATTGTCATCCCATTTGTACGTCTGTATCAGACTTGCAGTCTTGCATACCAAGTATAAAAGGCACAACACTTGCAACGCTTGCCCTACCAATAAGACCAGCAAAAAAAAGATCTTCAAGTACACGTGGATTTATTGAACGTAATGGTGCAAGTCTCATTAATAATTTTGGTAGTCTTTCATTACCAACACGTTGCTGTAATTCTGTACATGCTGCTTCTTGAAGTACTTCAACTTTTTTACGCCAATCATCAGTCAAAACATTATCTAAAAGCCAAAAAAATACAATCAATAATATAAAGTTTTTAAATATTTTTATCTAAATTAAATGATAAACAAACTTACCAGAACTAAATAAACATAGAGCTTTAAGATATGCATACTCTCTAGAATCAACTTGCATTTTATGAAGTGAACTAACACTTTCTTGTAGTCTACAAATATGTTCAGTTATCAATTTAACTCGATTTGGTGTTATTTTTTCATGTGCAATGCTTGCTTGTAAATGATTTATAATTGATGACAATATATTTGGAAGAGAGAGTGTAAATGCACACTGTGCAAGGCCAAGTGTAAACATTTGTCCCCATGAGCTTCTTACAAGTGTCGTTTGAATCTCAGCACTAGAAATAATTTAAATAATAAAATTAATAATGATAATTATTATTATCAAGTACATTGTTTAAGTACATACGGAAGTGCTTGAAATGCTGGTATTCCTCTGGCCCAATGAACAGTAAGAAATAATAACCTTGCTGCACTCTCACATATATAATGTATAGATAAATATGATGGAGTTGGAACTGGGCTTGGTGCTCTTAGCTCAAAAACAGTATTTCTTTCTAACAATATTTGACCTGACCATTCTTCATCATCAGGTTCTCTTGCTGGATGAATTGTCTAGTGTAAAATAAATAATTGATAAAGATAAATACAGCCGTTTGTTTTTTTTTTTGTTATTTTAAAATGAAATAATAATTACATCTCCAATGAGTTTTGCCATTCCTTCCAATGCATGTGAAATAAGTAATCTTTCTCTGGCAAGTGTAAGTGCATCACTAAGATCACTGTCACTACTTTGTTCTTCAACACTTAAATTTTCTGATGGTTCCCAAATTGGTAAAGTTTCTTGTGGTACTTGTGGTGGTTCTTGTTTCATTTTATTAGCTCCACCACGATTTTGTATTTTAGCACCTGCTGTTTCACCAATAACCGGTTTACGTTCATGCTGTACAGCTAAAAAGCCCCAGGCTTACTTATTTATTTATTTCATTTCATTATAATTAATAATTATATATTTAAAAAAATTATATATTTAATGTAACAATAATACTCACAGTCACTACGCATACCCATTGCTAAACATTTTTGTAAACGACAATATTGACAACGATTACGATGATGTTTTGTAACTTCACATGATTTACTACCACGACATTGATAACCAAGTTGTTTACGTATACTACGCTTAAAAAAACCTTTACATCCTTCACAACTTATTGCACCATAGTGTCGACCACTTGCTCTATCACCACAAACAACACAAAGTTCTAATGATAATCCAAGACCCAATGAACCACGTACATCTCTTGATAATTTAACCTTTTGAATTAAAAGAAAACAAAAATAATATTATTCCTAATTCTTAATGACACAAATGGATAATTTAAAAATAAAATTAAATCCTTGACATCAACAAAACAATACACAACGCATAAAAATAAAAAAAATTAGATAACTTTATCAACACACAAGACTTAAAAATAACTCGGTAAAAATAAAAAATGAATAAAACAAAAGAATTGTATTTAAATTATGTACCTCAACATCAGTATTGTTAAGATGTTCTGTTGTATTATGCATATGTACAATATTACGATGATGTCCAGGTATACGATAATCTCTTGCAATTTTATAATCAACTTTATCATCAAGTAAATGATCTTTATGACTACCTGGATTTCGATTTCTTGCTCTCTAAAAATGAATAAAATAATAATTAAATTATTATTATTATTATATTTGATTTCTTTATTTGGTTTGTTGGACCACGTCCAGCCTCCAGGTGAAACTCAATATGCTTTTGGTCGAGCATGGAGGTCAACATGAAAAAAAAAAAAAATAATAATACAAGAGATAACTCGTTCAACTTACTTCGGTATCCTGCTCAACCGTACAATCCATTGCTCCACGCAGCCTCAGGTCACTCAAATCTTCCGCTCTGTGTTCCATGTCAGCTTCCATCAAGATGTCACTGTCACTCGCCTCGACTTGACTGTCCATAATTTTTCCTACAGTATCAAACATAATAACAAAGAAATTTTTATAACTTTGTACATACAAAAACTAATAGAAACTGTTTTTCTTTTGCTGTTTTTTTTTTTATAAAAGATATATTATTACTAAATAATAAAAAATATAATATTCTTTTATTTTTTTTAACAACGTTATGGTCTTGTTGTGGTGTCCCGGATATGTTTTGCAACTTGGTGGAATATCGCGGGGTCGATGGGGAAATTGTTTCTTCGACCATGTAAAATCCTGCTCAAACTAGACATTTGTTCTGTTCTCCTTTCGTCGTATAGACCAACACACTCTGTTGAGTTTTAAGTCCTCTCTATTGCACTCCTCTTAACTACATATAAAACCTCAATATATAACTATCTCTTTTTTGCTCTGGTCATTTAATAAAATCTCTTTCTCACTCAATCTCAAATCAAACTGTTCCCTTCGCTCTGATTTTCTCGCTCCGCTGCCAACACTTCGATCTACCTTATTACTCATTTTTATATATATTTTTTTCTTCTTCCTCTTCTTCATCATCATCTGTTGCTTCTTATTATGATTTACCTCTCTTCCGCCCTCCCTGCCTGCTTTGATGACTTTTTTGCCTTCTGTTTTCATTCCCTCCCAAGACGAAATATCATTTTTTAATTTCTTTTAGAAAATATTTATTTTTTTTTTTTTACTAATGTCATATTACGTGAGCTAATAGTTTTTTTTTTTTATTTTTAATTTTACTATTTTGTGGACCATGAGCAACGCAAGTTATTCTTGCTAAACCAGTAAAAAAAAACATTAATTAATAATAATAATAATAAAAATAAAATTAAAATTATGAGGAAATGGGCGGATTTATTTATTTTTTTTTTTTCTTTTTTTTTTCGAGTGACCTGTTACACCAGCTATCCGTGCGTTCTCACCGCGCCTAACCGCGAAAAGGTCACTTCTCGTGAGTTAAAAATGTTTTTGCCGGAGTAGCCATTTCGTGAGTGGGTTGAGTCTCGATGGTATGCCAGTTCAGCGGGGCAAGCGTCTTGGCTTGAGATAAAGTTTCGCTTTACCTCGGAAAAGAGAGCAAAAAGAAGAGGATGAGAGAACAAAAAAAAAACATATATACGAAGACGACGAAGACGACGACGACGACGACGATGAAAAGAAAAAAGTATTGAAAAAAAAGAAAAAAACGAGAAATAAAAAAATCTGAAAACTGGATCGGGTCGAGCAAAACCCGCCCAAGAACCACACAACTCGACAATAAAAATAATATAATAATAATAAAATAAATACACGTATAAAATGTTTAAAAAAAAAAATAAAAAAATTTGTTATTTTTATCAATAGATAAATAATATATAAAAAATTAATATAGAAATTTATTTATATAAATGATAATAAATGATAAAAATTTTTTTTTGATAAAAATAGACGACACCACCATAGACAATATAATCTCATATCAAAGACAATTATAATGACAATGAAGAGATACCTGTTGTGCCTAATTTACATCAACTTGTATTTGCACATTAACACTGATACAATTTCCGATCCACACACTCTCTCGTTTGATCGTCGTTGTCGTCGTAAACTGTTTGCTCGCGCGCACCAGTAGCAACTCAATTTATTCCGCCCGATATATACATATACACATACACACATAAAAAATACATAAAAAGAAACAGGTAGAAAAAAAAAAAAAACACAATTCACCGATAAATACACCGAATAAGAAAAATTCTTAAAATTAAAAAAAAAATATATATAACACACACAAAAATTAACTTAACACTGTCAACTTGATTATGAAAAAAATTTGAAAAAAATAAAACGTAGTAGTTTAGAAATAAAATAAATCCAAATATGTCAAATTTCACAAATCAAATAAAATTAATAAAAAATATAAACACATATTAAAAAATATAAATATAAATCAGTAATAATAATTTACCAACATTTTTCGATGTGACTAGGGAGAGAACTCGTGAGACTCGTTGAACTCTTGACTCCGTTGATTTCGTTGATAATCGAAGGGGGCCAGGCCTTCGCAGTCGAGAGAATGAAGAATGAAGGAGGTGAGGCAACCTTGCACACACAGACCCCGACACACAGGTGAACGTGTAGAGCAACAGCAGCAACAACAGCAGGCGACGGTTTGTAAAGTAGGTGGTGTGCGGTGAAAAGAGGGAAAATAAAGAAAAAAAAAAAAAAAAAAAGAGATGCTGTGTGGTCAAATTAAAGATACGAGAGAGATACCGTGCAAAAATGACAAGGTAGATGATGAGGGGAATAGTAGAAAAAATGGTGGTGGTGAATGAGCACGGTGAGCAGCAGCAGCAGAGAGAATTATATTGTGCGAGGGATTAGAGGAGAATAAAAAAAAATATACTTATAGAGGGAGTAAAAAGATGGGTGAATCGGTGGTCGCCACTGTTGGTAGTCCACTGTCCGCACAGGTCACTTCTGTGTGTTGTTTGGCGTGTTGGTCGAGTTGGCTGGAGGACGGGGAACCAGGTGCATTCTCGGCCTCTCATTTCAACTATACATTGCCCCTTTTGCCCTCACTTGTATATATAAATCCTACTTGAAGCACACACACACGCGTTAATTCTATTGCCTCTGATTGCCGCCACTACTACTAATAATAACAACACCAACACTAACATTGTCATTATCATCATCATCATCATCATTATTATTATCCCCGATGACCCCACCTGTCCCCTTATCTATTCATGCCACATGAATTACTCTTTTACTGTAGGTGGTGCACACCAATATATACAATAATAATATCAAGACAACATCCTCCACCTCCTCCTACTTCATCATGAGTTGTTTTATCAAGTCACTCAATTCTCCTCTATGTGTACCTCTCAGCTACAAACAACTGCTCCTTGTCACTCATATATTTACTTATTTTTGAAAAAATAAAAACATTTTTTAAACTCGCAAATTTTTATAAACTACTATGTGCATTTTTTTTTTTTTTTTTCTTTATTTTATCATTTAAAAATGCACTTTTTTTTCGCTTCTTCTTCTTCTTACGAATGGATTAATATATTATTATGGTTATCACTTTAAACATATACATAGAAGTATGCACATTCCGCTATGTATCGCTTGAGCGAGCAAGGTCGTGTCATTTTTGTGTCACAAAAAAAAAAAATAATAATAAATGATAAAGAAAGGAGTAAAAAACAACATGGATTATGGATAAATAATTTTCTTTTTTTACTTATTTTGTTATTATTTATTGATACGGTATTTTATATTATATTTTTTTTATTTTTCATTTTTTTATATTTTTATTATACATAAAATATCTAGAGCAACTTGCTGGACTTGTGTTGTTTAATTAACTTTATTTTGGTACTATTTTTTAATATAATTTTAGATAATTTATTGTAAATAGTTTTTTTTTCTGTTTGTTTCTCTGGTTGTTAATTTGTAAATTTTTATTTAATATATTCTGACTCTTAATTGTAGAAAAAAAATTGGTTTGTTATGCATTGTTACACCTTCGGTATAGTCAATGCAAAATATATATTTTTTTTTTTATTATTATTAGTCTAATAATGAACGTGGAACGTGAATGATGATTAAATTAATTTTAATTAATTCGTATTTTGTGTTGTTTAAATCTAGTTCATTCAAATTTTTGTGGCTAATTTTCATAACGAATTATAAAATATTATTTGATATATAATTAATTGATCATTTATTATTACAAATTTGAAATTTATAAATATATACTTAACGAAATTATGTAAATACTGAACTTTTTTTTTTTTATATTTCATTTTTTTTTTTTTACTCTGAATTATTAAATATAAATTTTATTGTTGTTTTAACTATCGAATTAGATCCCAGTTTATATTTTTCATTTTATTTATATAATAGGTACATTATATTGAATATTTAATTATATTTTAACATAGCTCAAACTTATATTTAACATTTAAATTCTATATCTTAGGCTTTAACATTTTTAATTAAACTTAATTTAAATGAGATTTTTTTTTTTTTGTCAATTCTTAGCTTAATTATTTATTTCAGTCGTACTAATCTCATCCATCACTGGAAGTCGAAAGCTTTACATTCAATTAAATTTCTATCAAAGAAATATTTATATATTTTGTTTTTTCTCCAAAAGACAAATTTATTTCTTCAATTCAACCACATTTATCAACATCTACATACACGCATTGTCTAGGTTTTGTAATTTAAACAGTAATATCACGTAACATTGTCATGATGCAGATGAAATCCATCAGGAAACATAAATAATTGTATACAGTCAAGTGAAATATTATAGTCAATGATGAGTTATTATATCTCATCCAAAGACAGGCTTTTGAATAATTTTTTTTCTCATTTGTGCAAGAAGCCAAGAAAATAATTAAATAAAAAAAAAGACACAGGTAAATAATTTGATAATTAACACCCAAATACTTCTTGACTTGCAAAGACCATGTAGAGAAATCCATCTTCGTCCTTTTCACGTTGATACAGCTGAGCCATTGTCATGCTTCCACTTGCCATACTTCTCTGATTAACTAGCACAAAGAATGCTTGTGTTGGATGCAGCTGTAGTCGTCGTCTATAATTTATTTTAAAAGGAAAAAAAACAGTTTATCATTAATCAAAACATTCATTATCACAAGTTGATTAAAGATAACATTTGTAAATTGCCTTTGAGTTGATTTTATTATAAATAAATTACAACTAAAGTTGATCAACAAGCTGAGAAAATTATTCCAAAAACGATTACATTCTCAAAAATAAAATAAATTAACAAGTTAATGACTTTTTTTATCTATTTTTTTTCTTGGTTTAGAAGCTAACGGTCTTTAAAGATATTTCAAAAATTAGCAGAATATTTTTTAATAATAATTTTCTCACTGTCAAGTGAAGAAAGCAAATCGTTACTAGCTGATCAACCATGACAATATTTTCATTAGTAAATATATTTTAAATAACTATTTCATTGTTCTCTGTATTTTTAAATTAACACTTTTTGATTTTCTTTTTTAATAATAAATTTAACAACTAAAACTAGTCAAGTCCATGAATTTTTAATCTCTCTTTGAACCTCCCCAACTCATAAAAGTTTCATCATAATATTTTAACACTTTTCAAGATAAATAAAAATCATTTCATTAATAATTTAATAAAATGATAATATTGACAATATACTGCGAGGTTAAATACAATAAATTTTAATAACAGTTCAATATATTTTACTTTTCATATCAATAAATTGATAAGTTTAATCATTTAATGTTGATAATAATAATAAAAAAATTATTGATTAATCTAAAAATGTAAATAATGTATTGATTAAAATTATTAAAAATAATTTACCTTATTATTTTAATTAATTCAGCAACAGTTAAATGATCAGGTACTAAAAATTTTGATTTATCAAGTAATGGTAATTGTCGTTCACCATAATATCTCTCAACAATTATAGGAATTTTATTTGGATGTCTTTCACGTATTACCTCAACATCAGCTACTCTTTGTGCTGTAAAAACAATAACAAATAAAATTAATAAATTAATCAACAATATTTAATGCATAATGAAAAATTATATAGATCATGTCAAAGATGAGAGAGAGAAAATTGTATTTTTTATTGTTTAACGAACATTTTTAGTCATGGTCATTGTTCATCTAGGTTTATTACAACAATTTACTCACCAAATGATCGCTTTTCCTTGAAGGATTTCGGTGTCAAGCTCATTATTGTTAATTTTATAAAAAAAAAAATAATATTATATTCACTTGTATGTACTTTAACACAACTGCGACGCACTTTTTTTTATATATTTGATTTGTGTTTTTATTTTTAATAAACTCACGACGTCAGCTGTGAGAGCACAACGTAAGCCCCTTCTTGTGTGTGCAGTGAAAATTATTATTATGCTATGCAATGCTATGATCAAAATAAAGAGAGATAAATTGCACAATAAGAACAAGTTAAAATGAAAAAGTAAATATTAGATAGAGAAAATATTTTTAAAGGTTTGGTTGGGTTATTTACAATCAATAATCATAAATAACGAGACCTCAACATTTTACAAAAGGTTATTGACCCAAAATAAAATTGTAAAAAAATTTTATTATTAATAACTTAATTATTATTAGCTTAAATTATATATTTAATAATAATTATTAATTTTTGAGGATTTAATTTAACACTTTTCTTTTTTTTTTTATGTTGGTATAGTAGATAGCTTTGATGACGTCGGAGGCAATCAAATGGCACTCTTTTTTTTTATTGAATGAAATTCTCAAATCGGAATATTTTTTTTTTCTATTATAACATCCGGTTGTGATTTGAATTTTAAAACAATAAATACGATATGCACATATATAATTTATATTTAAATAATAAATATAAAATAATTCAATAATTTTAATAATTTTAGTTTTAAAAAAGATTGAAAAAATAAAAAATATGGAAATTTTTTTTTGGACATCATGCTGTGTGTTCAACTATAATCTTTTGCATATGGGCATCTTGGTCTGGCATCTTGGTAATACCGGTTAGAACACATAGTTGTACTGGACGACAAGTTTTGCTCAGAAGTGTGAAAGACGTTGACGGTATATATCCTGATAGAACCATTTGATAATTCACAGTTTTTTTATCGTAAATTTATTTCCGAAACAAGAAAATCGGTAAGTAGAAAGTACTATATATTTTTGTGTTAGAAGAATTTTCTGATAAAAAAAAAAGACGTGGTAAATCTTGCTACATAGCTTAACCTCAAAATTATTCAGCATTGTAAAAGTTGTTGCAAATGGTGTTGCATTGATCCTTGACTTGATATCTCGAAATAAATATTGAAATCATCAATTCGAAGAGTAAAAAGTACTATTTTTTTAAGCTTTGCACTAACAACTTAATTTCAGTTTAAACTTATGATACAATTTTGATTTATTTTTGATTTGCTTATAGAGTTTCTCTTTGGGTTATATATTCAGGGGTCAGATCGTTTTGGAAATTTGGAAGAGAAAATCATTCATATTTAATACAAAACCTTACAAAGTTTTTTACCATACATAAAATTAGATATTGGAATAATTAAATAATGCCAAAACTGACGATTTTTAACGTGTGCTTCGGTGGGAAAATACCCTTTTCATAGTAAGAAAAAAAGCTAAGCCGAATTATTTATAATATTTTCGACCGTGAAATAAATTACTGATAAATTTTTTGATCAACATTTTAGAATTTGTTTCTGCCTACGACGGCATATCTTGCATTAAATTTACAAACTTCAAAGGTGAAAACCGGTTTCTATACAATCGCGTATTATACGTTTTAGTGAGAAAAGCTTAAGCTTATCTTTTTATAAAAAGAAAATTCTTTGAATACGCTTTATTCGTCACGGGGATGCAAAAAGATTAAAACGTTAAAATTATTTACATGTTCAAATCTTTTATTTTGTAAAATAAAATATGTTAACATACAATTATAATAAATATTTTTTTTTTTTCAGAATTTATTCATGATGGATTCAAAAGCAATATCTCTTGAGAAAGACCAAAGAGTCTCTATTGATGTTAACAAGGATCAAAGAAATGCAATTAGTTCATTGGATTATGACTCATTAGCATCAATATTCATGCTCTTGCCAGTATCTGATAGATTAAATTTGGAAAAAGGTATAATAGATGACATAGTTTTATATATTTTAATTAGTTTTTTCATTCTTATAAAACATTTGGCTATGATCAGATATATTTTTTTAATATTATTTTATAATCGAGAAATTGTTGAACTCATTAAAATTATTTTTTTAATAACCGGAAATAAAATTTGTTGAATTTACAAATGAAATTTGTTATATAATAAACAAAATTAAACAACTGATTTTCTGGAGTTCTAAAAATCGTTAATTTTCTTTTTTTTAAATTTATTTTATTAACGTGATTATTTTTTTTCTAGTTTGTCCAAAATGGAAAGAAGCTAGTCAATTAGCTTGGTATGATATCAAGAAATACAAGCTCGGTGAACCAGTTGGCTGCGTTTATGATGACCGTTTGCTAACTCCATTATATGTCAAAAGGTTACTATCAAAATGTGGTATCTATTTGATAGAGTTATCGCTTTCAAAAATTTGCGGTTCAAGGCTTATGCCAATCGTTGGCGAATACTGCAAAAATCTTACGAAACTTGAACTTGCTATAAATCCATCGAGAGGAATATATGATTACAGTCAGGCATTCAAGAATCTAGTCAAACTAAAATACATAAAAATAGAACTGTCTGAAGATTTTCGTGGAAAAAAACTGAATTCAAGAGTAATTAATCTCCTCTCAAAGGAAATTAATGAAATACATTTGATTTATAAATCTTTCGAATCTGGCGAGAAACGAGTAAACTTTGTAAGTAAACTTTTTCAATATCTAATTCAATCAATCAAATAAACTCATGACAATGATTTCTAGCTATTAATATAAATTATTTTTTTCAGAGTTTAGAGAAGTTTAAGAAGCTCCACGCTCTGACATTGAATGGATGCATTCTAGATGGTATCATTGGAAAAATATCGAAAAAGATATCCCTTGTATATCTCGACCTGAAAGATTCTTTGATCACTAGAGATTGTTCATACAAGGATCCTCATATGTTCTCAGAGCTTGTTCATCTGGAGTATATCAACATTTCTGGAGCATATCGTCATATCGACAGCTGGAAAATAGCTACTCCAAATTTGCCAAATACAATTTTCAATTCATGCCATAATATGAAACACTTTAACGTGACTTTGCCGCCAAGTTCTGATTCAACTGGTATTTCAATTCCCAACTGGGAAAACTTCAAGAATTTAGAACATCTTAATATTCGCTGGACGATTAATCAGGGGGGAAAAATAGTAGAATATAGCAAGAATCTAAAGCACTTAGAAATTTCAACTGATAATATGACAGAAAGTGCTTTGATAAACCTGACAAAATTGGAAAATCTTGAGTATTTAGTTTTTTCTGACATGAAGGATTTCAATAATAAAATAATAATGGCAATTTCACAAAATTGTAAAAAACTTAAACATCTGGCTATTCCGAACTGTAAAATCAATGAAGAGAATCATGATGATGGACCAGATACTTTTTCTCATATTTTTCATGAGTTGACAAAATTGGAACATCTTGAACACTTGAATGTGTCATCGATTGGAAAATTGCAAGACAGCAGCGTTATTGCTATCGCCAATAATTGTAAAAACCTGACAAATTTGGACATAAGTTATTGCGGAAATATTAGTGAAGAAGCTCTAAT
Source organism: Aphidius colemani (assembly GCA_030523065.1). Lineage (NCBI taxonomy): Eukaryota > Metazoa > Arthropoda > Insecta > Hymenoptera > Braconidae > Aphidius > Aphidius colemani. The sequence goes on along the minus strand of JAPYYR010000180.1, from coordinate 41,717 downwards.
GTCTTTAACTAGCTTGAACAAATTGCAAGTACTAAATGTGTCTGGTCTTAATAATGTTACAGATAATTTCGTTATGAAATTAAAAGGATTAAAATCTGTATCATGTGGTTGTTGCGGCCCTTATCTTACTGGTTCTGGTATCATTTCACTGATTAACAATTGTCCAGATCTTGAACATTTTCATCTTTTCTCAGTGTGTGTTAATATTGATACAATTTTTGCTGCTGATGAGGCAACCAAAAATCGTGTAAATAATATTATTTTGTATTTATATATGTATGCTTTTGATGATGATCTGATAATGGCTTCTACTTCGATTACTGAATCCAATGACTGGTTAAATATCGTTCTTGGTTAAAGTGTTCAGTTACCAAAGTAAAAAAAAGAAACTAGTCATTTAAAATTTATGTAATATATTGAATTATATTAAATAAAAAAACGTTATATTTTTTTTTTTATGCCAATTAACACGTGTTTGTTTTATTCGACATTATTTAAATCTCATAATAATTTATATTTTAGTGTTGAAATTTTGGCATATAAAAAACAAAAAATCTTCATTTAGTTAAATTAAATTGAATCATCAGTTGTTTAATTTAATTTAATTTTAAAGCGCCATAGTGTCTCGAAAAGTTACTCTAATTTAACGTCAGATAACACTAGTGTTATATTCTTGATATTGTTGTGTTGTTTTTAATTACTCTTGGCTCTTTCTCCTTTTTCCTGTTCAACCACCCTTTCGGGTTTTAAACGTGTTTTTTATGTACACTTGGTTGTATATTTTTGTGTTCATATAAAAATATATATCTTGACAGAGAAAAAATATATATGTGATTTAAGTGTGTGTGCGCGTGGGTGTCATGTTCACTGTCGTCTACCTATCACCATTTGTCCATAATAAAAATAAAAAATTAATAAATTAAAAAAATGTTATAAATAATACACATAATAAATTTACATAATATTCATCAGTTAAATAATTAAACAAATAATTCATTCATCAGGTAAATAAACAAATAAATATTTCATTTTTTTTTTTCTAAATCTCATTTTACAAGTGATTGTGTTTGTGTGTGTGTGTGTATTGGAGTAAAAAAAAATTGTTGCTCTTTTTTCTTGTGTCAAATAAAAAATAATATTTAAAAAAAATTTAAAGACATTTATTTGTTAATAATAAAATTATCAATTTATTATGCCAAATGAAAATTAGTACATTTTTTCAATCAAAGCTCTTAGTGTGTCTCTGCGTATGTGTCAAACTTGTATACGTATACAGTTAGTCGAAGGCGTATTTAAAATAAAAAATAATAATAATTTGAAAAAATAAATACAAAAAGAAATTTAATAAATATAGATACCCGGAAACAGAAACTTACTGACCCAACAATGAGATGAATTGATTTAAAGAAGTTTTTTATTTTAAAATTGGAGTATTTTTTATTTTTTTATAAATTTTTTTTTTCCTTTCTTTAATTGCTTGATTTTTTGTAATAAAAATTTAATGAATTCAAGTTCATTGACATTTGTTGAGAGTGAATCACAAGAAACAAGTATTTATTATAACTCGATTTACATGTTTTTTTTTTTCTCTACAAAATATTAATATTATTTTAATTAAAAAAACAAACAAAAATTAATTCCGTTTTTCTATCTCTTTAGCAATTACAGTTTGATGAAAATTCATTATGGATAAATATGTATATTGACAAGATGACAGTACCTTAAAATTGGAGTAAAAAAAAAAGTTAATTTAATTACAATAAAAATCTGCACGTGCTAAGAGAAATTGTTGATTTCGTCAAGTGAAAATCGAAAGAAAAAAAAAAATGCACAGTGAAAAAAATGAGCAGAAGACCAACTTAAATGGATGATACAAAAAAAAAAAAAGAGTAAATAAAAAATAAATAATAACAATAATAAGATAAAAAAAAAAATCTCGGATGTGCATCGTTACTTCTGCTTCTTTCCAGTCAGCAAAAGCAGGAAAAAGCAAGCAAAAGAGGCAAAAGAGTCAGATATATTTATCGTCGCGCCGCTGGATTACCGAGGACAACATTGTAACTAAATAAAATGTTAAATGTTAATGCAAGAAGCTGAACAAAGCCCCGCATCATAAGAATTCCGCTTCAATTTGTAATGCAACTATTCACAACAATCACTACACACAAAGTGGAAATAAAATAATAGTTAAACTGTGTTGATGAATCAATATTTACCAACTCATAGTTTGATTCATTTTTGACACTTGTCTATTTGTTTTCTTTTTTTCAACTTTGACAAATGAAAAATAACATTCATTATTACAACAATTAATATAAAAAAAAATGGTGTTGGTGTGTGAGAGAAGCTCAATAAATGTGAGAGATAAATGATTTGTGTTAATTGCGATGTTCTTACAACGGCTACATAATAATATCATTGATAATTATAAAATTAATTATTTGACATGTGAAAAAGTAAATAAAAGTTTTCAATAATAATTACAAACAACAACGGATAAAACAATGTGAGTAATTAAACAATAATATTGCGCAAATAAATCAAGAAAAAAAAGTTGAAATAACAATAACATTTGGTAGTTATTGTTTTTTTTAATTTTTAATTTTTAAATATTATTTTATTTTTTAATAAAAAATATACAAAAAGAAAAAGACTGAAAATAATATTTAAAAATTATTGAATATTTTGATAAAATAAAATAATGGAGCAAAAGCAGGAAGAGAGTGTCGAATGAGTTGGTGTCATCAAACTTGTGTTCGGCCAAGTGCCAACAACCTCACCAACATACTGAGATTAAACTCATAATGTGTTTGTCCTTGTGTACAATTGACTGTAATAAAATTAGACGTACAAAATCACGTTCAAGAGGTAAAAAAATTCAACGTATCAAGAAAAAGTTTGATATTAATAAAATAAAATTCTGTTAATTATTAATAACTACATATAAAACTGACCTATTTAATATTAACAAATTAAAATTTAAAAAAGAGAGAAAGAAATATGAAAAAGTTTTCTAGTCCATGTGCATTTAAATAAAAATAAAAAAAAATTAGAAAATCTTCACTCAATTGTAAAGAATACTTGAAAAATTTATCTATCGTGATATAAATAAAACTTTCTGAATAATGGGATATAATTTATTACAATTATTAATAAATAATCCATCAATAATTATTAAAAATAAAATAATATTAACAATAAAATTTGTTAAAATATTATTAACATGACAAGCATTTAATTGTTTTATGTAAATTAAAAATATATTTACAACAACAACAACTAAAGAAGAAGAAGAGCAACAAAAACAACAACAACAACACGGAAAAATAATAAATAATAATAATTATTATTATTATTATATTTTTTGTTGTATTTAAAAGTACAAATGTCTAGTTTAACAATAACAGCAAGTAAAATCGAGATGCCCTTGTCACTACCAAATCCATTTGTGCCAATGAGCACAATAACAACTCAAAACTACATAACATCAAATGAAAATAATCATTTACCACCATTAAAAACAGTTGTTAATAATAATTACACAACAAAACAACATGTTGAATCATCACCAAGTCATTTGACACATTCAAGTCACAGTAGTAGTACACATTTGCCAAGTTTAGGCTCAAGTGGAAACAATAGTTTACAAAATTTAACATGTAATTCTGATAGTTTAAATATCAGTTTAAATTCACATCATTCAACAACAACAAGTGGTCATAACAGTCATAATTCAAGTAATCATAACATTAATTCAGCAACAAATAGTCCAATGGTTAACAAAAATAATAACAATCATCATCATCATCATCCACATAATCATCATCATCACCATCGTACATTAATATCATCAGCATCAGCAGTAGCATCAGCAACAGTACCACTACCATTATCAACACTAACAAAAACTACAACAAGCACCACATTACCAACAACACCAAATGGTACAACAACAACAACAACAACAACAACAACAAATGATAAAAATACGAGTCGTATTATACCAAAAATTGCTGTTACACCAGAAATTGTTATGAAATTATATATGAGTAAACTAACACTCTATGAACAACATGAAATATTTAATTTTCCACAAATATATTTTATTGGTGCAAATGCTAAAAAAAGACCAGCCATCATTGGATTACCAAATAATCATAATTATGATAATGATCAAGGCTCATATATACATACACCAAATGATCATGTTGCCTATAGATATGAAGTATTAAAAGTTATTGGTAAAGGTTCATTTGGACAAGTTGTTAAAGCATATGATCATAAAATAAATGAACATATTGCATTAAAAATGGTTAGAAATGAAAGAAGATTTCATCGTCAAGCACAAGAAGAAATTCGTATTTTAGCTAATTTACGTGAACAAGATAAAGATAATACAATGAATATAATACATATGTTTGATTCATTTACATTTAGAAATCATATGTGTATTACATTTGAATTATTGAGTATTAATCTTTATGAATTAATTAAAAAAAATAAATTTCAAGGTTTTAGTTTACAATTAGTTAGAAAATTTTCACATTCATTATTACAATGTTTAGATGCATTGTATAAAAATAAAATAATACATTGTGACATGAAACCAGAAAATGTATTATTAAAACAACAAGGACGTAGTGGAATAAAAGTAATTAAATTAAATTTGTCATTTTTAATATAAAAAAAATATATATATATACTTATATGTCTGCTTTTATTTTAGGTAATTGATTTTGGCTCAAGTTGTTATGAGGATCAAAGAGTATACACGTACATACAAAGTCGTTTTTATCGAGCACCAGAAGTTATACTTGGTGCTAAATATGGTATGCCAATTGACATGTGGAGTTTAGGTTGTATACTTGCTGAATTATTAACTGGTTTTCCATTATTACCTGGTGAAGATGAAACTGATCAATTAGCATGTATTATTGAATTACTTGGTATGCCACCAAGAAAATTAATTGATAATGCAAAACGTTCTAGACAATTTTTTAGTTCAAAAGGTTATCCAAGATATTGTAAAGCAACAACAACATCATCTGGTACAACAATATTACATGGTAATATATCAAGACGTGGTAAATTACGTGGTCCACCAGCATCAAAAGATTTAAAAGATGCATTAAAAGGTTGTGAAGATCCTTTATTTCTTGATTTTATTAAAAAGTGTTTACAATGGGACCCAGAACAAAGAATGTCACCAAGTAAAGCATTAAGACATGCATGGCTAAGAAGACGTTTGCCACGTCCCCCAGATGATAAAGTTGATAGTTTAAGTGTACAACAAATTAATACATTACCAGCATCAAGTAGTAGAAGTTCAAGTAAACAACTAAGTTCAACTGGTCTTACTAATAAAATACGTGAAATAAGTGATCAAAGAGCAACAATACCAACAAGACATCCATCATTATCACATGCCATTACTACAAATCATCATCATCATCATCATCACCATCATCATCAACAGCAACTACTGCCACATCAACAACAACAGCAAGATCAACGTCAACAGCAACATCAACATCAACCTCCTCATCAACAGCAACAACACGATACAATTCCTAATTACAATGGCTCACATGAATCATCACATGATAGTCACAGTTCATCTGGTGGTTCAAGCAGGTTTGTTGTTGCTAAAGAAACTCTTATTGATACATGGCGGTAGAGTTTAGCCTTTTCTCGGTTAGGTCATTTTATATAAAAGAAAAATTAGAAAAAAGATGATTAAATACTTAATTATTGACGCAGTTTTCATTTAAACTCAAGGGAGTATAAATATATTATTATCATTTGCATTTAACGTGAATTTATTTTATTTTTCAAGCAATGAAAATGTTTTAGAAAATATTAAATTCGTTGAATATTTGCATCGACGGGTTTAGAAATTTATAAATACGACTGCTTTGTGGTAAAAAATTGTGAATTTGTTTTTTTTTTTTTTCGTAGAATCTATAGAGCCGTGATAAGGAACACAGAATGTTTTGTGATATAATACTTAGGCGTTTAATTGTAGTTCTAATGTTAATCAGCTATGATAATTGAACTATTAAAATCATTATTTTAATGCGCTAATTATTAGAATAGTTAACTCATTAATTAATAAAAAGAAAAATGAAAAATACAAAAACAACAAAAGTATATATATATTATATAAATATATAAGAGAGCAATTAAAATATAATAATACATATACGTTAGTTTGCAAAGAATGAATAAAAAAAATAAAAAAAAAAAACAAAAAAACAAAAAAAAATTGTTCTTAGTGATGTAGTTGAAGCGTAGTCAAGTCGGAAATAACATAAGCCGAATTGACCGTGTAAGAATTTGTTGTATGAGCATCGTAATGTCGCATTGCTCAGTAGTTTACTAGCATTTTTTTTTTTTTAAATTGTTTTTTCTTTTAGAATAGAGAATTAGAAAAAAAAAGAAATAAACACTTTTGACAGAGACAACACATTATTGACGCATTTATAAGCATTAATTGCTTTTTAATTAAAAAATTATTTTAAAATAACACTTTGCTGTTTTTGTCACTGCCAGAATCAATTTTTTTATCATTTATATTTAAATTTTTTAAAGCTGCATGCCATAATTATCAACATTAATAAATGAGCAATATAAAAATAATTATCAATTAAATTAATTTAATAGAAAAAGGGAGGAAAATTATTTATGCTGCGTTGGTAATGTGATGTCAAATTTGAGTTTGATTATGTCTGGCTTGACATTTTGGTAAAAAAAAAAATAATGTGAATTTTATTAGATTAAAGGAAAATCATTACACAAAGTGTAGTAAAATTTTATATGTATTTCTACCGACGAAAAAAAAAAAAAAAACAAAAATGAAAAAAAAAATTAATCAGGATTTGTTTAAAGAGAAATTTGTACTGTCTTTGTTGATGATTAGGTGAAAATTATTGTTTAACTTTTTATTCAATCATGGATATCATCGGAGATATATTCTTCCTTTTATTTCGTTAAAATTTAGATTAATTATTACAAAATTGAACTGACTTTGAGACTGTTAATTCAGGTCTTTATGTACTAATTCGTAGCATAAATATAAGTCAATCAATGCAAAGAAAAAATTAATTAACAATTACAATAAAAAAAAAAACATCACAGTTTTAAATATAACAAACATTATTATCATGTAATTTTATTGTTTTATATTTTTAAATTGTCCAAAAAAAGGTCTGGAAATTTTAATAAATAATTTTATTTAGTAAAATTATTATTCAAGCTCAATAAACGTATTATTTTTCTCTTTTAATTTAATTGTTTTTAAATAAATATTGAGCTATAAATTTTAACTTCATTTTCAATTTTATAACTCTGTTTTTTTTTTTTAATTGTCAAGAAAATCATAATTGTTAATTTTGTATATTTTATATATTGTGAAAAAGAAAAACAAACAATAATTGGACGACAAACAGCTGTGAAATAAAAAGAAAAATATTTACTAATAAAATATGCACAAAATTGGATTGAATAATCGTTTGAGCGTAGACTGCCATTATTAATTTGATGAATAAAAAAGAAAATTAATAATAATTAAAGCCGACCAAATTTATGACATCTTTATATTATTATTTTTCTTTTGCACATGCCGTAGTAATTTTGATAATCAGCTTTATAATAAATGCAAAAAAAACAACAACAATTAAGTTAAATTTGTCATTCACCAGCTGATTTGATATTTTTTTTTGCAATGAAATATGTACAGATATAAAAAGAAGAAATTATTGTATAACAAAATTATGTTTATATCATTGTATTTATTTCTTACTGAATTGATATTAATCAATGATAAAATGACATTAAAAATAATTTTAAAATGAAAAAAAAAAAAGTGAGCTTATTATTGATGTGAGAGTGTTGGCTCATTTGATAAATGAATTTCTATTGATAACTATGTGTGTGTGTGTATTTAAATCATAATCAACATTGTACATAAAAAATTAATGAATAATTTTTGTTTCGTTTGTTTAATTATGCAATGAATTATCAGTTAAACATGACATTGTTGGTGATAAATTGAAACCAGTGAGTACACACTGCTGAAACAAAGGCTGCTAAGTGATGTCTATTCACTCTCACATATTTGTCTGCATATTTTTTCTTTCATAAATATTATTAAACAGCTGATAAGTCATGAAATTATTAATTTTACAATATAGTCTTATTATTTTGAATAAAATAGATGATAATTTAATAATTAACGTGATCATATAATCAATATTTTTTTCTTATGTATTTTTTAATTTTAAGTCAACAAAAAACATGACGAAAAAAAAAATTAAATACAATTGAAATATTGTTTTTTGTTTTATTTTAAAGTGATGAAATTTTAATCATTAATAATAATTTTAAACGTACTGTAAATTATTATTATTTAAAAAAAAAAAAATAATCATGACAAATCTCCAATGACAAGAGTGAATGAAGTTGATAATGGCAATTTAAAAAAAATCTAATAATTATGTAAATAATTGCCATAAAGTCACAAAATTAATGTGGAAAATTTTAAGTTGTTTTTCTTTTTGTATAACAACAATTCAAGAAATGAAAAAATAAATATAAAACACTGTTTAAAACAGTTTTAATAAAAAAAAAAATCAATCGATATTATTTAATTCAATTTAATTATATTTTCTTTTCATTAAAATTCAAGGCGTATTATTATTATTATAATTATTTTAATCAAATTTTTTGTTCTTTACAAAGTATATTATTAAAATATTCAGTTCATTAGTGAAGAAAAAAAAAAAAAAATGTAACTGATTATGGAATGAAGCTTATTACTAACACATTGTAAAATTATAATTTAAGATAATTATTGAGTCCTCGTTGAAATATTAATAATCCATGGACGAAATATTATGTTCATCATTGAAAAATGATGAATGAAATACTTTGAATAATATTAATGTACATGCTTATTGACTTTGTAATAATATTTTTTTAAACAATCGACAATTACTGTCATTTAATGAAAGAAATTGACGATGAATCTTTTTTTTTTGTTGATGAAATTGAGGTAATTATATAAAAAAAAAAGAGAGAAGATATATAAATTAGTCAGCTTTACGAGGTTTACGTTTTCTTGCATTTGGACTGTTTGCAGCTGATTTTTTATCATTTTCATCATGTTTTTCTGAATCACTACCATCTTCATCGACCAAATCATCTTTAACACTTTCAATATAATCCTCATCATCAGATGTTTTGTCCTTATCATCCTTGTGTTTTTTATTACCAGGTATTTTAACTGGTTTTGGTGGATATATAAAATCAATTATACAAACAATAACCAAACCAATAACAGCACCAAATATTATTGTTGCAATTGCAAATATAAGATAACTTCCCCATGTTGGAAGGCCAAATTCTTCCATCAATTTATTATGAATTGCCTTTAATATAAAGAAAAAAAGAAAATGTATAATTATAAAGATAATATTAATTAATTTTGTCGTTTAATTACCCTTAAAACTTGTGACATTTTGAAGAATTGACTAATTATAGACATCTGAATAGATGTAGGACTCTTCCAGCTTGGTATTGGCTCAACTTTTGTCCAGGTTTTAGCTCTGACAAAATCTACAAGTGAATCTTTGTCTCTTGGACTTTTGTACTGACGAAATAAACCATCTTTAACACTGAAATAAAACAAATGTTAAATGATTCCTTTAAACATCTTACAAATGATATTTATATTTTTATGACTTACTGGTATATTGTTGGAAGTGCAGTGACCATAAATCTACCACTTAATCCAGGTGAATCAGTGACATCAACTTTGCCAACATTAATACCAAGATCTTTTTTTATATCTCCAAGATAATTCCATGTTGGATTTAAATCTTTACATGCTGGACACCATGGAGCATAACTGTTTGGAAATAATTATATTAATTAAAAGAATAAATAATTGTTTAATTTATAGGTTAGAATATTGTTAAATTATATTTTTGTATTATTTATTTATGAAAAACAAGTTGATAAACATATACTTACAATTTAACCATCCATTCTCCAGTCAACATACGATCCCAATTGTCTTCATTGAGCTGGTGAACATTTTGAATTTGATTTTTTTTTGTTTGTAATGAAGCATTTGTCAAAATAATAAATGACAATAGCCCAAATAAAATACTTTTCAAAAACATTTTTTATTCAAAAAGTAATGAAATATCCTAATGAAAAATGTTATTTTAACAAATTAATGTGTGTAGTAGATTGTTTATTATTACTACAACATTAACAACAACAATTATTAAAGAATTTCAATGTCAAAGCCAATCAGACTTCAGTTTGCTTCACTTGCCAAGTTGCCAGTACTTGCCAGATGTTTGGGTGGATAGGGTGATGGGGTGATGTGTGGTACTCGACGATATATCGGATATTTTTAATCGAAATATCGAGTAACTTAATATTATAAATAACAGGATTTGACAGGATTTATTTCCCTGACCAGCAGTGTTTTTTTTTTTTTATTGATGTCTTTAAAAATATTTTTATAAACAATTATTTCTCTTTAAGTTTAATTTAGTATTAATTGCCAATTTAAGCCTTAATCAACAAAAAACATTCATACGAAATAATCAAAACACGATAATTTTTAAATAAATACTAAGTAAATTCATAATGTATAAATTGATTGATAAAAAATAAATAATAAATTAGATTGATGTAAATATAAAAATAAGTAAATTAATAATTTTTGATTAGTACAATTGAATTTTTTTCACCATCTTTTTTTAACTTTTCTTTTGATATTTTTTGTTGGGACTAATGGAAATTGTTTTTTACATGATGACTTATCATCAGAATCAGTAGAAGAATTAACAACTCTACTTGTATTAAATCTAAAATTCTGCCTTCTATTAAACAAGGGTAATGAATCATTCGAAAGTGTTGGTAATGGGGAATTAACCTTGGTGTCTTTCACAGCAGGATTTTTACAAGTTTTTTTGAATTGAGATTGTGATGAATCACTACTTTCTGATGACTCTGAGTATCCTGCAATATGTAAAATTGAATTATCAACAAAAGTACGTGATAAAATAATTACTAAAATGTAAAACAATATTTACTTTTTCTTTTTCTAATTTCTTGTGAATCAATCATCATTTTTTTTCTCTGCTGTCGTTCTTTAAGTCTATTGGCACAAATATCTCTGTATGATTTTTCAAGTAGACATGTTGATGAATCATCAATCACACTTGTTGGATCAAAATCTAAAAATAATATTACAAATTTAATTATTAGTCAATCGAAATATAAAATTAGATTATTTATTTTACCAACCATAACATGACAATTCATCACTTGCAATTGATGAATCATTTAAATTGGCTTTCATCTTCATTTGATTTTTTTTACTTGTTTTTTCTTGAGCTTTTGAAGTGTCAATTATCCCTTTACGTTTTGATAATGATGATTCATGACTTTTCATTGATTTATCATAAGCAATTAATTTATTTTCTTTCACATTAGAACCATATCGATTTGGTGTTGTTGATGATTTGTTTATTGAACGAAGTTTTTCACGATATTCACGACGTTTTTTATATTCTGCATTAGCTCTATCATCAATATTTATTGATGGAGTATTATTTAACTCTTTCAATTTCTTTTGTCCAGGTAAACTTGTAAATTTAGCTGGTATTGAATTGGAATTTTTAATTTTACAATAACCACCATCATCATCATCATCAACATCACCTGAAATAACATGTTGACATTACTAATTTTATTGACAAATAATTAAATTAATAATTAATATAAAAGTAACCTTTTTTATGATTCTCATTGATCATAGAAACATCTAAAAAACTATTATTTGTTTTATTAAATTCATCAATGACATCAGGTGACACAATAAATCCTCGACGTCTGTGTCTCATGTCTGAAATTAATTACACAAATGAATAGATGATACTTGGACAATTAAATGTCGAAAACACATATCAACAAAATTAATCATACCCATGCTTAAATTAAGTATATCATGAACTGATGATGCTCCTGAATAATCAACAGAATAGTCCAACATACTGTTGTCATTCTTGACATAACTTGAATCAATACCAGGTTCCATTGTTACTGTTGTCTTTGATCAATCAATTGTTATTGTTACTCTAATTCAACACCTGTTTTTATTTATTTATTAAAAGGTGAACACATGTGTGATGATTAGTGATGATATAATTTTTACACTTGATAAAATTTGTTGTTGATACAATCCTGGTCATCACATGATTCAAAAAGTCTCTTTACATTTACTGATTTAATTTTTTCTTGAGATTTTAATATAAACAAATGTTAATATTATTTTACATTACAAATAATTAACTGTATTTAATTAGATGTTTTTTTTTAAAAACAAAATAAACAAGTAAATTACTCCAATTTGCTCCAATTTTTTTAAAAGTTCGAGGCGCCACTTTGGGGTCTCCCCAGGTTAAAATTAAATCCCCGGATTATCCAGTTATTGAGACGCTACTGAAATGTGTGGTCACGTAGTGGAAAAATCATCACCGCAACTCGATATCATGACTCATACACATACCACCTTCCTACAAGTATATAAAAGATATTAAAAATCTCTCCACACATAAAATATACCTCAACAAAAGATTAAATAAGAAAAAAATTCATAAATAAAATATCATCAATAATAATAAATAAATCAACAACAATTGAGTGAAATTAATTTTTTTTTTCTTTTTTAATCTTTAGTCGTTAAATCAAATTGTTAATAATTATTATTAACAAAAGTGACAGTTCAAGTATACTATTAATGTGAGAGCGTTGAAAAAAAAAATGTAAAAAAAATTTTTAAGTGTTTTATACTCACATTTATTTAATTAAAAATTATTATTATTATTATTGTGAATTCAGGTGTATTTTAAAAGTGATTATAATTAATTATTAAATTTATTTGATAAATATTTATGTGATAAATGCGTTCAATTGATAAATTCAATTATCAAAAGTTATTAAAAGTTGAATAACCCATTCAGGTATGTAACTATGTACATTGTAATAATTATCAATAAAAAAGAAAAAAAATTTTATTGATTTGTTTGAATAAATAAATATGATTTATTGTAATATTTATAGTTTTATTTATTACTATTTTATCAAGGTTGATTGCAAGGCTCACATGGAAGCTAGATCAAACTAGTCAATATTTATTTATTTTTATTTTTTATTTTTTGTAATTCTGCAATTCATCCAACGATTACGTAGACACTGCAAATAAATTAAATAAATTTTTTTTTTAATTTTTAATCTAATTTTTTCATTTGTTTTTATTTTTCGTTATTTAATTTATTTAAATATCCAAAAATTAATTTACAAAATTATTTTTATACTTTTTTTGCTTTTTTTTTTCAATTATTTATTTATTTTTTTTTTCAGCCTTTGATAAAACCCCACTGCTTAAAAAAAAAAAAAAAAAAAAAGATTTCAAAATAAATATTTATTATTAACAAATTTTATAATTTTGAATATATTTTGATAATTAAATTGAGATAAGGATATCTCAAAAAACAACATCAACGATGCCTATCACTAGATGGTCCTTATGGAGGTCAATTTTCCCTTTTAAAAATAATAAAATAAACAAAAATTAATATCTATTATTTCCATTAATATATTAATAATATTAAATAGACAATTTTTCTTGTTATCTTATCAGCTAATAATTTTAAAAACGCTTATGACGTCAAAAAAATAAATCTATTTTAAAATAATTATCTCTTCATCGCTATCATCATCACACACATGCTTTATTTGTTTGTCAAACATATTTTATAAAAATTGTCAAGTTAAATTTTCTCGTAAATATTTAAAGCCATGATTTGTGTATTAATTAAAATAAATTTTAATTAATTAATGTCTCTGCAATAAATAACATTGTAACGTGAATAATTTACAACTAACATTAGGCAACACATATTTTTGGTGATTGGCCAGCTCAAAGAAAGAATTAATCATCAAACTTAACACTGTTTATAACATCATTGTTATTAAATAAAAATTATTTATTATTATTATTGTTAAATTTCATGTACGCTGATTCGTTACACGCTAATCTTTCGTTGAGTTTAAATAAAAAAAAGCCATGTATGATAACAGTTCGATAAAATATCGAGGCAGTTGTATTTCATTGTCATGCTCAGCTAAAGTATTTACGTCTATAACAATAATTAATTTAAAAATAACAATTAAAAATACATAATTTACATTAGGATCAGCTAATTGACAAATATAATTATAATGAATATTATTTTTTTGGGATGCAGGAAGTGCAAAAGACTGGACATAACTGTTGAACAAAAAGATAAACGTAAACGTTCAACAAAAAATAATAATAATATTGTAAATAATAGTGAAGTTAAAGAAGATAATAATAATATATCAACAATAAAAGAAGAAAAAATTAAAATTATTAAAAAAATGGATTATCCATTAACAAATTTTGATGTACGTGTACCAAAAGAAACACAAATTATTGATGATTACGAAATTAGTAATCATGTACTTGGTCTTGGTATAAATGGTAAAGTTGTACAGTGTTTTGACAGAAAAACCAGAGAGAAATATGCATTAAAGGTGATTATAATAATTTATAAATAATATACTTTTTATTTTTACTTTTTGGTAATAATATGTTGAGATAATCATGATGATGTTGATGTTGATGATGATATGGCTGAAGCATGTTTCAAGTCTGGGCCATGAATCGTCATCATCTATTTATATAACACAAATATAAAATACATGATGATTATTAATCAAACAATTTTATATTTAATACCGGAAAAACAAATAATCTTCAATGACAAATTTCATGATAAAATTAATATTTATTTATTAATAATATTGTTAAATAAATCAATGATAATTAATAAGAAATATTTGTTAATATTTATTTTTAGGTTTTACATGATTGTGTTAAAGCAAGAAGAGAAGTAGAATTGCACTGGAGAGCATCAAATTGTAAACACATTGTACAAGTTAAAGATGTTTATGAAAATACATACAGTGGAAATAAATGTTTGCTTGTCGTTATGGAATGGTATATTTGCTTTGAATAAAATTATACAAAATTTTAAATTTAATTATTTATTAATTATTTTTAATTTATTAGTATGGAAGGTGGTGAATTATTTCAACGTATTCAAGATCGTCAAGATAGTGCATTTACTGAGCGTGAAGCTGCTGAAATAATGTATGAAATTTGTGTTGCTGTAAAACATCTTCATGACATGAATATTGCACACAGAGATCTTAAGCCAGAAAATTTATTATACTCTCGACAAGGTAATAAGAGAAAAAAAATCTGTTTAAAAAACTAATAAATCCATAATGAAAATTGAAAGATAAATTTACGTTTTATTTTTATGTTTTTCAAGATCATTTGGGTATTTTAAAGTTGACTGATTTTGGATTTGCCAAAGAGACACATTTAAAGGATACATTGCAAACACCTTGTTACACTCCTTATTATGTTGGTAAGTTGATGATTAATAGTATGAACAATAAGGTAATGATTTATTTAATGAAAAATTTATTTTTAATTTATTTAGCACCAGAAGTATTGGGTCCAGAAAAATATGATAAAAGTTGTGACATATGGTCACTTGGTGTAATAATGTACATATTACTTTGTGGATTTCCTCCATTTTACAGTAATCATGGTCTTGCAATTTCACCAGGAATGAAAAAACGTATACGTCTTGGACAATATGATTTTCCATCACCAGAATGGACAAGTGTTAGTACTGAAGCACGTGATTTAATAAAAAGTATGCTTTGCACTGATCCAGCAATACGTTTAACAATTCATGATGTTATGAAAAATAAATGGATATCAAAACATACTGAAGTACCACCAACACCATTACACACTGGTCGTGTACTTCGTGAAGGTGAAGAATTATGGCCAGAAGTACAAGAAGAAATGACACGTTCATTAGCAACAATGAGAGTTGATTATGATACAGCTAAACTCAAACAACTTGATCATACAAATAATCCACTTTTAAATAAACGTAGACGTGCTAAGGAACTTGGCACAGCTGTTTCATTTACAACTTGAATATTTTCTTTTTATTTTTATGCAGCTTATGTCATTATTTGACAGTATAAATATTAGATAAAATTATATTTAAATTAACTGCTCATTCAGGAGCATCACTTTTCATTATTATGAAACAAAAAAATAAGAACAAATGATAGCCTCAAAGGTTTTTTGATAATATTATATGATAATATTATTAAACGACAATAATTGTCAATAAATTAAATTACCTCATTGATAGTACTAACGTTGAATTAAAAGAACAAATTATTTTATTTAAAAAGTAATTTAATCACATAATGAACAAATGAAAAATATTAATTTCAATTATTAGATTTAAAATAAAAAATTAATCATTGAGGCCTTAGAAATTCGTACAGGGTTTTTCTTTTTCTTTATTCATTAGCTTATAATTTCTTTTTGCTAGTTATTTTTTTATAAATATAAACACTTTAATGATTTATTTACAAGAAACAAAACACAAGAGAATTTATTTGTCATATTTAATCGACAACATAGGCTTGTAATATTACAATTAAAACAATAAATTATTGTTTTAATAATATCAACAAATTATAAAGTATATTTATGTTAAATATTGATAATTAATTTATCAATTAAAACCGACAATTGGATTTCCAATGTTTACCACTCTTCAACCGTCCAATAATTATCTATTGTTTTTTTTTTTTCATTCAACATTGTTATTTGTGCTTGAAAAGCATGAAAAAGTTATTAAAAATAACTGTGAATTTTATGCAAAATATCACATTTGAAATATTGTAATTCATAGATACATTGTTAATCGACAGATTTGAATTATTAAATATATATTTTATTTGAAAAAAAAATATAAATAATTAATTTTATGTAAATTCTTTTTTTTTTTTATGTAGAATACCTTGATAGGTAATCGTAATTAATTATCATATTGTTAATTAGAAAGTAAGACAAAGAAATAAATAATTACAAAATGTTATTGTATAGAATTTTTTTAAAAAATATATTCCATTAAAGTTATGTCTTCAAGGATATTTTATTAGTATTGATGATGAAATTATGACCTGGAAATTGTCTTAACAAAGAATAAAACATCATGAAAATTTTAATTGATTAATATGACAAGTGTTAATTGATTTTTCTAAAAAATAATTATTTAAAATTGGCGAAAAAATATATATAAGGATGTTTTAGTTGAAGCCAAGTCATTTTACAAATAGAATTCAATTCGATCAAGACCAATTGAGGTGAGTTTAATATATTAAAAAATAATAAACTTCATACTTATCAATTTATTTTTATATTTTTAGAATGAAGCTGAATCAATTGTTGATAATTATGAAAATAATTTGTTATTTTTTTGCTGTTATTGATGCAAAACCATGCAAGTATTGGTGTAAAACTTCACGAGAATCATTTTACTGTTGTCCAGATGGAAATAATGAAGACATGAAGATTACAAAATGGAATGAACATTTCAACTGGCCATTTGGTATTTTTTTATTAAATATTTTTGCTTCAACAATGGGTTTTCCATATGACCATGATAAGGCTTTAACAGAAGTAAAACATTGTCCACCACAAAGATCTCATTGTCCTCGTTCTTCGTGGGATTGGGATCCACCAAGATATTGTGATAAACATAAAGACTGTTATCATTCAAACGAAGCATGTTGTTACGATGTCTGTATTGATCATCGAGTCTGTAAATTAGTTGAGCATTAGGACTTTGTACTGTCATTAATTTCCAGTCAAATCATCAATATATATATTTATTTTTTAAATATGTATTATCATCACTAGACTTGAAAAAAAAAAAGGAAAAGTCCCAATTAATATTTGATATTAATCTATGCAGGCTCAAAGTTTAGTTTGATAAATGTTTGGTGGGAGCATTATACCATTCACTACAAATTTTTCGACCTCGACTTATAAACGCGCATGCTTATTTATTATGATTCAGTTGTGTTGTTAAACTCTCTCTGTTCGAACATTAGCGGTAAGTTATTATATTTTTAATAACACACAATATTATACAAAATATATACAAAGAAAAAACAAATCTAAATCATTGATTAGACATTTGTTATGTCTGTTTAATCTTCAGCATGTATAAATTATCATTGTAATAATTGTTGATAAAATAAATAAAGAATAGAGGATTATAATTCAAGTGTCTTTGTTTTTATTATGTTTTTAATAAACAAAGAATTCATTTAATATATTTATATATTTTTTCTCTACTATATAAAAAATAATTTGGCAATCATTCAACTTGTCTAAAGTTCATTTTTACACCTGACAAATGCGTAGTTTGATTGATTACACATAAATAAATGAAATTTAAATAATGCAATTGTAAAAAATTGGGAAATTTGTATTTTAAATTTCTTTGTGATGATTTTTTCTTTTGTATTGTAAACAACTCTCGTTTTTATTTAGCCTTGTACTGAAATTATTTAATCAAATATCAACAAAAAATGTCTGTCTAGCTGTCTGTTAAATCTGATGATAAAAAAAATATTTAAAGTCAATGTTCTTGGAAATTAAATGCAGCACAAAGTGCAAATCATTATCGGTGTTTAGTCTGGTATTATTAGCTTATGTTACTGTTTTTTTTTTCGATAGAAATTATTTCTTTACATTTTATTGTTTCTAAAGCGAGTCGTTGATAATTATCAATTGTTTGCTCTAATTTTATTCAACCTTGAAATTTTATTTTTAAATATATATTTTTGAATTTTTATAAACATTTTAATTATCTCATTATTTTCACTCCAAAGTATTCAATTTTGTAAATGAATTTTCCAGTAAATATTGTTGTTTTTGTTGATTTTATTTAACTTATTTTTTTTTTTTTTAGATTAGCTTTTGTGTTGTGTGAATTATCAACTCACGATTTTTATAAAAAATGACGCATTATACTGATGAAAAGAATTAGAAACATGATATTGAAGTATTGACAAATGGATTAACACAAAAAAAAAAAAATTTCCACGTTTAATTAACGAATAAAAGTCATCAAGCAAAGTAGTCGGATTACGAAAGAGATAGATAATAAAAATAGTCAAATTTATTTCACAATAGTAACATAACAAGTAAGCAAAACATAAATAATATTTCAGTGTCCAACTGGAATATAAAAAATTAAAAAAACGTTCATGAAGATCTATGAACGCCCAACAAAATGCAGCTCAAAGTGCAAATTCATCGTTGTTCCATTAAAAAGTCACGTGTTCATGGCTTGGTGCCAGTAGTATCTGTAGTTTGACCGGTTTTCTCAGTCGTTTTCACTCAGTTTAATATAACCAATGAATAAATAATTATTGACAAAAAAGAAAATCTTTCAAATATTTTCTCCACTTGATTTATTTGATAACAAAAAAGCAAAAATACTCATCAGCTTGTTGATACAATAGTCATCAACATCATGAGCTATTGACAATAACATTCTCATATTGAAAAAATATTTAAGTTCAAGGTACAAATAATTATTTATAAATTACTTTCAATTTGTTTAAATTATTATTCCATAATTAAGAGTGATGAGAAGTCAATAAAATGATGAATCATTGATCAATCATCAATATATCATTTGACATTATTTATTAATAACAAGTACAATTATTATTTATTATTTAATAACATTTATAAATTTTTATGATTACAGATTAATAGTATGATTAAAGGATTCAGAACCAAGGATATAATACGTGACTACTGGCAGTCTAAATTGCTGGACAATTATCCAAATCATTTCTGGGAAAATAATAACAAAGTTGTTGTAAATAATTTATAAGGAGAAAGTCAATTTTAATATTTATTATAGTTAATTGTTCTATTTATGAACACTTGTAGATAGTGTAAATATAAAATATTGAAACATTATTTTTATATATAAATTAAAAAATCAATTGAACATAATAAAATTAAAATGGAAGTAAAAAATGATATTTCACTTGGTGGAAAATTATTAACTGCTGGAACAGCTGCTTGTATTGCTGATCTTGTAACATTCCCACTGGATACTGCCAAAGTTAGAATGCAGGTGAGTTAATAAATAAATTTATTTATCAAAAAATATAATTAATAATATTATTTATCGATTTTTTAGATTGCTGGTGAAGGTCTTGTTGTTCTTGCATCTGTCGGTGGGCCACAGTTATCATTTAAAACAACTCAACCAGGATTATTTCAAACAATTACAAATATTGTTAGACTTGAAGGAGCAAAGTATGTTAAACAACACCTAATTATCCAACAATTGAATTAATTGGATTGTTTTTTTTTTTTGTTTAGAAGTCTTTATGGTGGTTTATCAGCTGGACTTCAACGACAAATGTGTTTTGCAAGTGTTCGTATTGGTCTTTATGACAGTGTCAAGGTTTTTTATACAGATATAGTTGAAGGAAATAAAAAAAGTCTCAATGGTGCTATGAATTTTGGTGTTTGTGTTGCTGCTGGTATAACAACTGGTGCATTAGCTGTCTTATTTGCTCAACCAACAGATGTTGTTAAAGTACGTTTACAAGCTGGTAATTTGGGTAAAAATGCAACGAGATATCATTCAACATTTGATGCATATAAATCAATTGCTATGAAAGAAGGTGCAAGTGGTTTATGGAAAGGAACAGCACCAAATATATCAAGAAATGCAATAGTTAATGTATCAGAAATTGTTTGTTACGACATGGTCAAACAAAGTATATTAAATACTGGTTTAATGAATGATGGTATACCATGTCATTTTAGTGCTGCACTTGGTGCTGGTCTTTGTACAACAATTGTTGCAAGTCCAGTTGATGTTGTTAAAACAAGATTTATGAACAGTGGACCTGGTGAGTACAAAGGTGCAATTGATGTTGCTGAAAAAATGTTATTTCAAGAAGGTTTCATGTCATTTTATAAAGGTTTTATACCAAGTTTTTCAAGACTAGTTTCATGGAATATTGTACTTTGGTTGACATATGAACAACTTAAAATACTTGTACAAACTAAAACTGTACCAACCAATAGATATTAATTTTCAATAATCCATTTTTCATCATTTGTTTCGTTTTTTTTTTAAATAAAAAAATTTCTTAGTTATCACAATTTGTGTAGATAATTGTTTGAAATGATTTAAATGAAAAATAAATAATATAAATTAACATTTAATAAGAAAATTTAATTAATCACTACAGCTTGAATCATCAGAATCACAACTGGATGACAAACAATTTTCTTCTTTTTCAATTTTCTCATTTACAGGAATTCTAAAAAAAAAACATCAAAATAAACTTGAATCAGATTATTTTTATCAAAATTATTTAATATTTAATTTCAGTTCAAGATTTAAATCATCATGAGGTAATTAGTCAAACAAAATAACAAAGAAATTGTTAACGAGTTACTTTAGATTAAAACACAAACACACACACGTAAAATAAATAAATAATTTTTAATTAAAAGATAAAATATAAAAAAAATAAATGTTATGTGATTTAATCATGAGTATTCTCGCCTATGATATGTTGCCCAGCATGTTTATCCTGAAGGCATTTAGGTAGTTTACATTTCCTCATGATGCAGTTCATTGGACAGCATGATTTAACAGTGGATCTACATTTATCCAATGAATGTATTCAATAACAACAAATAAACATATGTAAATTAAATAGTATATATCAAACATACTTGTCGTATGTCCATTGATCATTGGAATCTTTCATCAATCCAATTGCCAGCATTAAATCTCGTCCAACATTTTTAAGATGTAAAGTATCAAAATGAAAACCAGCCAATGATCCCTGATCACAACCGCAGAAGCTGCTTTCCATTGTATAACTTCTGTTGAAAATATGAAAAAAAAATTAAGATATTATAACAACAATGAAAATATATTTGTGTTGTTTGCATTTTAAAAAATAGATTATAAACATGCACATATAGGTAGAGAAAAAAAAGGGTTTAAAAAGAGCCAGTTATCTCTCATGTGTGTCTGTGAATGTGTATGGTATTTGTTGCTTTCTATGGAGATGAAAAATATCAAGCATATCAAGGCTTACCTCGCAACACCAAGGCGCCATATGGCGACCCTGGCCGTAGACTCACGGCTGCGATTTTCGACCTTGAAGGAACACAGCGGGAATGAAAAAGCAGCCGATGTTTTCTGCATGAGTCTCGGCAGCATCTAAAGATTTTAAAAAAATATATATATAAATAAATAAATAAATAAATAAAAAACAACAACAAACACTAATAATAATAATAACAACAACAACAATAATTATGATAAAAAAAATGATGATGAAGAAGATGATGAAGATGATGATGATTATGAAGAAAAAAGCATATATAGCCTGATGAAACAAGAATACCTGTTGAATTCTATTTTTAAAATAAACAGATGAGTTTAAATAAGATAAAAATTTATTTTTTTTTAGCTATAGATTTATTATTATTCGCATTAGTGTAAATACATACGAGATATTGAACTGGTTGATCATTTTTAGCTCTATCAACTGAACTCCATGATGCTGATTTTGAACAACCAAATAAAAATACATTCTTTCTTCTTGAATGGCCATGATAATCAACAAATATAAAAGGTGGATTATTCAATACACTTGTACAATATTCAATGAGTCCTTTTGTATTGAATATTACTGGATGAATCAAACGATTGGGATTACTCCAACGACGATTAAGGTCCTCGTTTGTAAGTCCATACCGGTTGCTGGAAATTATATACATATAAAAATAGACAACAATTTAATATCTCATATATTTTATTTATTTTTTAAATTAAAGCCAACCTGACCAGAACTGCTATGCAGTTAATTTATTGTTATTTTTAACTATAAAATAATAATAAAAATATATTTATGTATTAAAATTATTATGATAATATGATATACAAGAAATAATTTTATTATTAGTTTATTTTTTTCAAGAATATAATTATCGAGTTATTTCAAGTGTATCAAGTTGAATCATTCAATGAATGAAATTTTCATTTGTCATTTAAGGATTCAATAATTGTTTAAAGGACGTTTCCGGCGACAGGAAGTCAACAAATAAAGGAAACATAATTTGCATGTGTTTTGAATATTAAAAATAAAAAAACAGTACTGATTTAAAAAATATTTAGCTATTTAATTCATCAATTGAAATACAATAAAAATAAAAACTTATAAATGTACTAAATATTTACATTTTGCTGAGAATTTTATACTTGATTATTATGATGTTTATGAGGATAGAAAAAAGAGATAAAAAATTTAAATTTTAAATTCAAATGAAAGTAAAAATTAGGCATCAGTCAAGTAGAGAATTTAAATAACTATTAAAATATGTATTTTTATTTTCTAATAGTTACACGTAGAATGATGAATGCTATTTGATAAAAAAAAAGGAAAAAAAAAAGCTTAAAAATATTCTCATGATTTTGATAGATACATTGTATATGTATAAATATATACTGTGCAAGCGAGTAGTTTGATTTTAAAATGATGATGAACAGAGATGATGTGGATAAGAGGCAAATAAAATTGGAATGAACATTGAGATAGAGTGGAAAATTGATTTAGCTAGTGGCAATTTTAACTTGCACCACGACATGTACTTCGAGTCAATGTACCAACGTTCATTATCCATCTACACTTTTATTTTTAATTTAATTTTTTTTTTTCATATCTTTCAATGTCCCCTATATCATTTTCCTCAACTATCATCATCTTTATCTCTTATTTTCATTATTATTATTATTTTTAAAAAAAGTATAAAAACTTTTCTAAATAAATAAATTTTTTTTTATTTTAAATTTCTCTTAGGTAAGAGCTGATGTCAATGACACCAAGGTAGAGAGAAGCCTTGACCGCGAACTTTGACTCACACACTGTACAAAGAAGCTTGTCGTTTTTTATTTATTTTGTTCCTTCAGGCTCTCTTTACCGAAGAAGGATACCTTCTTTACACTCAACAATAAAATGTTGAAAAAAAATCCGACAGACACCTAGGCAACGTGAGAATATTCATCATTGAAAATTTAATTGTTTGATAGGAAAATATTCAATTATAAAATTCATTGGACCAACAGTGAAAGTAATTCTCTTTCTTTTTTCATTCATCATTGTATTTTTAATTTTTAAATTTGTTTCTACTTATGTATTATTTTTTCAAGCTCATCTTGACTCAACTCCTGAACGATCCGGCTCATTAGATTGGAGAAAAATATATACACACATTCAGGAGTCAACCAGCACTCTTCTTCTTCCTCTCTTTTTTTTTTGTTTAAATAAAAAAATTTTAATCTAGAAATATAAACTAGCTAATAATAATAATAACGATGATAAAAAAAAATAATTTCAACATTTTAAAAAAAGTAGTTAAAGAAGAAAAAAAATAAGAAAAAAAAAACGTTAAAATAGTTGAAAGAAATAAATATATAAATAATAATGATAAAATTAAAAAAAAAAAAAAAAAAACAAAATTTGTATGCTTCAGGGCATGAAAGGTGAGTTGCGTGCTGTCCTGAGGAGGAACTCTTAAATTACGACGTGCAACGTCACGATGTGATTTCTCACAAGTTCCATAATCCTCTCAACGAAACAACGAGATAAGAGAGGATAAAATAAAAAAATAACGAGAGAATAAGACTTTAAAGTGCAAATAAAAATTGTAATCTCTAAAAGAAATAAAATAAGATAAAAAAACAAACTGGGAAATTAAAAGAACATATTGAGTTAAATGAATTTCGTGGTTCAAAATGGAGTAAAAGGGTTGAAAAAATATATAAATAGCAGGTTCATTAGTGATGAAAAAATACAATGTGCTTGGTTATTCTATTCATGAGTACATTCTTGGAATAACAAAGAACACCGCAAAAAAAAAACCTATAAAAATACAGATTGTTCTTTTTTTTTTTTGGATCGTAAAGAACCAAGAACTTTAGCAACCTTCGGCTTTTTTTGGCTTATTTTATTCAAAGATTTTCAAATAAAAGTATCCTTTGGATTGTAGAATATTACTCCAATTTAATTTAGTTAAATTTTCAGAAAAATAATTAATTTTTCAACACCAGGGGGTTGTTTAAGTGTAATTTTTTCATCTAAATAAGTTTTAAAAACTTTTTTAAAATATCTCTATGCCTAAAAAACATAATAAAAAAAAAATTAATTAAAAATACGAAATATAAACTCAACAAAAGGAGAGACCCCAACTCAAAAGACCAATGGGTTTTAGAATCTAGATGATTTTTTAATCATATTTTTTAGCAAACTAAAAAAAAAAATAAATAGAAAAACTTGACATCAGGCAATTATAGCTGGCTGGCCTTGACTTTTGAATTATACTCGAACTAATAACTGGTATATATTAAAAATTATTTGCCATGTCTATGAATAAATAAAATAAAAATTCAATTTAGCCATAATAAAGTTGAATTAAATAAATTTCTTTCAACAAAAAAAAAATTTATATAAATATAAGGACCAGTGTTCTCATTCTAGGCATCTAAAAAAGTGTTTGAATAAAATAAAAATATAAAAATAAATAAATAAATTTAAAAAAAAAAAGGCAAAGAATGCTGAAGGTCCTTGGAGACCCTTGTGGTTGATCTTCTCGTCCTCGACCGTGACGCTTTGTGAACTAGAATTGAGAAGAACAAACCAGGTTCTTATGTATTTTTGTTGTTTCTTCATCTTGTTTTTATATTCTTCTTATTATTATATATATTTCTTCTACTTTTTCTACTTTTTCTTCTTGTACAACTTATATACATGGAAATCCATTGGTCTTGAAATAGACCTCGAGACTTTGATATTCTCCAAGTCAGGCTCCATAGCTTTATGAGGTAAATCTTTATATACATATATAAATAAATATAAATATAAAATCCTTCTTTTATACATTGGAATTTCCATTTAGGCCCTTCTTACTAGCCTCTGGCGTCAATTGCACTTGGCCATTTTCATAAATATATTATATTTTTTTGCCATTATACTTAAATTGCAAATAAAAATAGATAAAAATAAATAACCTCATAATAAAAATATATATAAATTTTTTATATTGTAAATATCCACTGGTTAATTTAATTTTTAATTTAAAAAAAAACCAAATAAATTCGTTTTATTTTGGCGCGATAATTCAAATGACTAGATAAATTTATATCAGCAACACAAAATTCTTACGGAGAGAAGGATGTTCGTGTATATACGATGGTAAATAATAAAAATAAAGAAGAAAAAAACAATATATTGATAGGAAAAAAATAAATTTAAAAAAAAAATTGTTGAGAAGTGGCTCTAGCCCGGAGGAAATAATCGGAATGAAGAGGACGAGAATGCGATGGAGAAGATGAGGGAGTAAAAAAATAAAAAAAAAAAAGAGTTATTTTTTTTTTTGCAAGGGATATATTGCTTTTTCATTTTTTTTTTCGTTAAACCACTGTATGTTAAAATAAAAACAAGAAGCAGTTTATGTACCTACGACGTGTACTTGTATTCGTACACCACACGATTCTTATGGCTTATCGATGAAACAAGCATGCATGTACATAATATGTATACATAAATATATATAAATATATTTTTGCATTCCCACGAGAGTATTAAACAACAACTATACAGCTATTTATATCCAAACATTCATTTCACATGTGTATCGATTAATCTTTGAATATCTTTTATTTGAACATTCATTAACAATTCCAACACTTTAAACTGGTTTATCATCTTTGCTACTTAATAATAGCTTTGTTTTTTCCATTTTTTTTATTAAATTATTATGTTTATTTGTCAATTGCATTAATTTTATTATTTCATTCAAATTTTTTGGAATTAAAAATCTAGTTTTCCATGAGAATATTTGTCACGTTATCTGTAGATTTTTCTTATCAATTTTTTCTATTTATCAGGGGTTGTTTAAAGTCGCTATAAATTTTTAGAGAATTTTTTTTTTATTTATTCATTTATTTATTTACGTCATATACCGGTATTTTTATATATTATGTAAAATATATTAATGATTACTTCAACACACACGCAGGATAAGAGAACTTAATAATTTTTATTTTAAAAAAATTTTAAAATTTATTCTCACGGAAAAATCTATGATAAATTTGATCAATTTATTTATGTCTGTCTATTAATAAATAATAAATAATATTTATGGCTTCTCAGTAAAGAATGCAGAAAAAAATAATAAAACCCTAGACAAAAAATAAATAAATAAATAAACAACAATAAATAAATTAAAAAAATTAAATTTAAATTTCAACATGATTTTTTTTAAATTTTAATTTTACATAAATAAAACGCGTAAAATATAATAAAATAAACCCTTTGAAAATTTCATGACACGGTAAATAATAAAATACATTTAAAAACATTAAAAAAAATTAACTTCTTTGTATTTAAATAAAAAAAAAAACTAAATAAACTTCAAGTAAATTATTCGAAATGAAATTTGCAGACGTATTTTTAGTTGAGCCAAATGATGTCGACGCAAATATAATTTTTAGTAATATATTAAATAAAAAATGTCAAAGAAATATATTTTATAAAATTTAAAATTTATTTATTGTTAAAAATTAAATTATAAAAAATAAAAAAAAATGTTTTATATAAAAAAAAAGAGAGAGAATATTGTGTGTCTGGAATTTCTCACGCATCATTTAAATCGTGTTTCGAAAAAAATAGTTTTTTTTTAGATATTTTTTTTTACTCTAGGTATTGGTCAAGTGAATCATCTTCAACGACTATTATATGCTATAACCAGCTATAACTAAAATTTTCCCCCTCTTGTAATCTCATCATTCCATGCACACCATCTTCTCAGCCAGAGGACTCTTAAGGGAGCCCACGACGCTACGCGAAGCCAGTTTGAGAACGCGATCCTAAACATTAACATCCGGTACTTTTTTTAAATTTGAAAAAAATATTATATCATATTTTAAATATACAAGTTTTTATAAATAAAAAATTATTATCAGTTTTGTTTAATAATTATAAACAATTTTTTTATAAACGCTGATATCATGAAGATTGCATTGCTGCTACTCGCTATTTCGTGTCTTGCCTCAGGTTTGTAAAATATTATCATAATTTTATATTGATTTTTATCATAACAATGAATAATATTAATTTGCTATTATGTAATTTAAAAAATTAGAATATTAAAAGAGTTAAATTGTTAAAAATTTTAAATTTAAAAAATTATTTTTGGAACACACTGTACTGTCTAGCTTTCTTGGGGTCTCAGTTTATCTTTGTATCAACATGCACTCTTATGTGTGTATAGAAATAAATTTAAAAAAGAGTTTAGATAAAAAAAAGAAGACCAAAGAGAGATAGTAAATATTATTTTGAATGAAAAATAAATGCGTATAGCGTTGAGATAACTCAATGACATCAACAGTTATATACTGGATGATGATGGGCGAGACACATAATTTTGAAGGTGAGAGTTTGAAAGAAAAAGTATATTGAGGATCATTGACCTGAGAAAAAATAGATCATACTGAAGAACAATTTGTTGCATTTTAAATTATTACATTCATCGAAAGGCAGTGATGCCGATGATGCTTCAAGGCCTTCAGGTCATTTACCACCTGTAACAATCTCAACTCGTCTCAGCTTCACTTTTTTTTTGTTCCATGCTATTATTTTTATTCTTAAAATCAATTATATATATATATTTTTTTTTTTGTGTCTATCTAAAGAAAAGAATAATAAAATTTATACAATAAAAAACATCTGGATTTATGCGGTTGATTTTATTCAACGAGTTCATTCAATGAAAAATGTTTATCATTGTACAATACGTATATTGGTGTCTCGCTTATTGAATACATCAATTTATTAAATATAAAATGATGTTAAAAATAATTTTTTAAATATATATTTAAATAAATATTTAGTAGCTAGAAGATGTTGACTGATATTTTTTTAGAGACAAGTGGCTATGAATTACAATGCACAATTCATTGTCACAAGTCACAGTAACGGTGACTCGGAAGTAGCCTAATGTACGTGCCCTGACAAAATAATTTATCCATGACTCATTCATATTTTATTCAACAATAAATTCATAATATTTCATTCTTTTATTTAACTATTATTTTGTCTTCCTTTTTTTCATTTTATTTTTGTTGCGTGATTGACATAACACATATCTTACGTCTGGTGTTACTAAATAACGTGATAAAAAGCCGGTTTTTGAATGAAAAAAAATATATATTTTAATATTAATATTAAATTAAATATTACAGCGCAAAGAATAACGACAATTCAGCTTGATGGAGTACAATATTTTGTATCAAGAATGAATCCATACAGTCCAGAATTAAATTATTTTCTTGCTTATCAATATTGTCGTTCACTTGGTCTTCAATTGGCATCATTTGAAACAAGAGAAAAAGCTGATACAATGACACAATATTTAAAAAATGCTGGTTATTCAAACTATGATTTTTGGACATCAGGAAATAAACTAGGAACAAATATGTTACTATGGATGAGTACTGGTTTACCATTTAATTCAACATTTGATTATATGAAAAGAGCAAATAGAGCATCAGACGTACCACCTGGTACTGAACCACAAAGAGTAGCACGTGAAAGGTAAATATTAAAAAACGTTTAAAAAATAATACCAAAGTTTATTCGAAATTAATTTATTGATGTTTATTGTAGTGGTGGTAGTGAAACAGCTAATAGTTGTGTTGCATTATCAGCACCAACATTATCCTGGGATTCACATGATTGTACATTGTTGAAAGATTTTATCTGCGAGCAGACACGATGCTATTATTATAATTACGGTAGCATACCGGTTTCGGCAACTCAGGGGTAAGAGGTGAGACTTTTTATCAACAAAAAAAAAAAACAATATGAAAAAGGCGCACGCCTGTTTCGAATCATCAATTATTTTTTAATTTAATAATTTATTATTGTAGTTGAATATTATTATTTTGTAGTTTTGGTTAACTTTGATTTTTTTTTTTTATCCATAAAACAGCTAAATATTATTTACAATAACAGTCATTCAATATGATTAATATTATTTAGCTTATTTAGCTTATTTAGCTTATTTTTTAAATTTAAAATTATAGGGGTGCGCACTTTTCATCTGTTCTAACAATTTTAATAATATTGAAGACATATCATATCTTCATGTAGATTTATCAATAATTAACTAACAAATATTAACGAAAAATAAAAATTAATATAAAAAAATTTAATAGTTATATTGTATTTTTGATTGCTTGTAATTTGTTTTTGGTTTTTTTTTTTTCTGAATTTTAGAAATCGTAGATCATATGTAACAACGACAACAACACCAGAAGTTAACCAAGCAATTAATGAAGAAGTAGTAGAAGAACCAGAAGAATCAAACATAGAAGAAGATGACAATGACAAGATGGTAACAGACGATAAAATGGACAAGATTAACGATGAAATTCACGAGACTGAAAATAATAATAATGATAAGACCGAAACAATTGAAACAAAGGATCCAGTTATTGGTAGATTAATGTCATCATCATCATCATCATCATCATCATCATCATCATCATCGTCATCATTATTAGATAATAAAAATAAAAATGATGATGATGATAAATTATCAATAATTGATAAAAATACAAGACCAATTGATATACCAGATATAACAAGTTTATTTACAAAAGCAACAGCTGATGTTAAAACACGTATTGATCCAGTTTTTGAAGGTTTAAAAACACATGATATACGTACATTACAACGTAATAATCAACAAAAAATAATTGAATCAACACCACATAATCAGGATACCCCAGACTATGATAATGGTGAAACTGAAACACCAGAAAATGATTTACATGAATCTAAAACAATTGGACCATATGAAAGTATGCTTGATGATTCAATGATTAATGATCAACCAGATGCAACATCTGATCATAATAGTAATAATAGTAATATTAATAATAATAATAAAGAAAAAGATGAAGAATCAAGCACAACTTTACCTAATGATGAACCAACCTACAGGTACAACATTAAAGTTCGCTCAAATGGCAAAGTATTAGACCCTCCGTCCAATTAATTAACAATTAATTTTTTTTTTTTTTTTTTAAATTAATATTATAATATTAATTCATTTTTTTATATTACTTTAGTCTGTATAATCCGTAGAAATTTAGTTATATCATAAATATTTTTTTTAATGTTCGAAAAAAGCGAAAAAAAAATTGTAGAAATTTTTTTTTTTTAATTAATAGAAAATTAATTATTATTACTGGTTGGAGAATACAATTGAAGAATTAAAAAAAATAAATAAATAACGTCAAAAGGGTAAAACAAAACAGTATTAGAAATTAGAAAAAAAAATGCTGTTTATTTTTTAGAGTGACGAATAAGAAGATTTAAAAATTACGTTTGCAAGACATAATGTTATGTGGAATATAAAAAAAAAAAATAATTTTTTGTTTAAAATAAAATTTGTATCAGTTGTATAACATTAAAGTCATCCATTCGTATAATTTATAAATGATAATATTTTTTTTTTTTCTTTGTAGAAATTCTCAATGAGACAGTAATAATATTTTATATTTTCTCATATAACAATATTTGTTTATTTTATGATTAATGTATTTGTGCGATGAAGAATGTTGAGCTTTCGTATGATTGATAATAAAATTAATGACTAAATTTATTTGTCTGTATGTGAATTATTTAAAACACTTACCAACCATTGATGACACCTTCAATATTGAGCATTGGAACAATTTTAAATACATAATCATCACGTAGGCTTTTGGCATAAATTGTATCACTGAGAAGAGTTTCAAGGGTTCCTTGCATCACCCAAGATGCATTACTTTCACCTGGATGTACTCTGGATGTTAAAAATATCAGCTTTCTTTGCTAAAAGTATAGAAAATAATAATTAATTTAAATTAAATATTTTAAACAAACAAAAATTATTATTATATTTACATTTATTGGATTTGTTTTGGAATTAATTGAAGTTATTGTTAATATTGGACACTCATTTTTATTGAGTGTATTACATAAATTATCATATTTAAAATGAATATCGTTGCTTTTTGTTGTTGTATTTTTAGACCATTTCCATATGTGTCTTATTAATTGACTGTATGTATAAGGAAAATGATATGCAAGATAACAAATATCATGTGAATGTGGAAATGTAATAGTAAATGATGTTGTTAAATAATTTTTTCCTTTATTTTTTTTTTTATAACAATTTCTATAATAACAAATATCAGTACCAGTTCTTGTCCAGCCAATTTTACCTAATTGTGATTCAATAACACTAAATATTATTGGTTTCATACCAAAATTAAATTGTGAATTTGGTTTTTCACAATTAATTATATTAAATGTATAGGGAATATTTGAATCCATATTTGATACTTCAAAGTAAAACCATTGATGTCGTGATGCACTATTAACATCTGGTGTTAATATTAAATCATATTCACGATTATTAATTTGTATAACTTTACGTAGATTGCCACTTTCAAAACGTGATTCAAATTGTAGACATTTTGTATCAACAAAACGACAACCAATTCTACTTTCATCAATATTTTTTAATAATTTTGATTCAGTTGTTGTTGTTGTTGTTGCTGTTGTTAATGCATCAAGATCATAAACCACATCTTGTGTTATTGAACTAGGTCTTAAGCTTCTATCAATATTCAACATTAATTTAGCACGACATACTTTTCTGTCTTTGTTATTTAAAGGTTCTGATAAACCTGGACAATCACCTCCAACTAAATCTGGATATGCAACTTTAACAAACGGAATAACACTATTAACATTACTTGCAATAATGTTGTATGCTGTTTTATCATCACAATTGTCATAAATATTATCAAGAATTTTTAATTTTATTCCATTATTTGAGCTGTTACTTTTTTCATCATTGTTATTCACTTTTTTATGTGTATTTATATCAGAAAGTTCTTTAAAAAATATGTTATACATCAATAAATCATCAGTTGTTCTTTTTGATGTAACAACACCAGCAAAAAATTGTCTCTCATCAACATCAGATATTACTTGTAGCTTTTTATTATCATTTGATGAATTTAATTCATCGTCATCATCATCTTCATCTTCCTCATCATCATCTTCTTCTTCTTCTTCTTCATCATCATCATCCTCACTTGAGTCTGAGTCACAATTAATACTGTTTGCTTGACTATCAGCATCACTACAACTATCAATACTATTTTCTCTCTTATTTATATTATTTCCATTTGGTATAATAAATTTAGCTGGTGACATTTCAAGTACTGGTAATTCTTTTTTTTCCAAACACAAATTTATAATACCACATACTTTTGATATAAGATAATCATATGATTTTTCTTCTGGACAATTAACACAAAATCTGTATAATAATTGTAATCCATTGTTAGCCTTGACAGCACGTCTTCCTGATTCTAAAAAATAAAAGTATAAAAATAGCAAAAAATAAATGAATATCTGTTTTTTAAAAATGCTAATGAGAAAAATGAACAAAAAAAAAAATAAAAGATGCTGAGGTTCGTTGGAACTATGTTGAAGATATGAGTGTGTGTTGGTTGAGGGAGAAGCACTTTTGTTGCTTGACAATGATATTCAATGAATAATTCATTATTTCATATACAAAAGAACAAAATATATATAAAAGACCACCTCGAGTTGCATCAAATGCATGTGTTGAGCTTAACACAAAAGCCAGAGAATCATAATAATTTTTAAAATAAGATAAAAAAATAGTAGCTCAGGGCACACCTTCAAGTGAGTATGGTGATCATTTTCATTGTCATAATAAATAACTTACTTATTGAACACAAATGATGAAGAGTACAAAGTGAATAATTTGCTATTTTTAATCTTATTGAATTGTCATATTTATCCCATCTTTCAAATATACGAGTTAACGAGTGTACCATTCCAACTTTGACAAACTTTGCACAGCATAAACCTGTTGAAAAAAATTATTATAATAATATTTCTTTGTCATTTTTTGATAGTTTAATTAACTTACGATTTGATGTAAAATTTTTGAAACATTCAAGAAGTATTTTAAGTTTAAGATGAGGTGTATAACCAATTGTAACAAATGTTTTCTCTAAAATAGCAGCAATTCCATCCTTTGAAAGTGTCTGAACGGTGTATGAATTTTTAGCAAGACTTCTGAATATTAAAAGTAATGGTAATATCATTCTTGAATCAGTGTAATGTTGTTTCAATAATGTATGAAAAACTTTTATGCCATTTAAGTATTTAATTTTAACTGGAAATTTTTGATCTTTTTGGGCAATTTGTCCAAGTATCCATAGTAATTCTTGAACGAGAATTTCTGATGTTATTGTATCAGCATGCTGGGAATTTAATAGTAATTTTAACAATATTTGTGTGCCATCAGTATTAATTATTTGTTG
Organism: Aphidius colemani; assembly: GCA_030523065.1. Classification (NCBI taxonomy): domain Eukaryota; kingdom Metazoa; phylum Arthropoda; class Insecta; order Hymenoptera; family Braconidae; genus Aphidius; species Aphidius colemani. Next base: position 7,170 of record JAPYYR010000180.1, on the reverse strand, counting down.
TATTGTTAAACGACTTGATGACTTTTTAGAACTTTTTTTCTTTGTTGATTTTGTTCCAATTTTTAATAAACGTGGTGATATACATTCATGAAGAATTCCAGCTATACTACAATTTGATGCGTTATCTTTACATGTCTAAATTAATTTTTTAAAATTATATTAACAATTAGAATTTAATATTGATATAAATAAAATTTATTTACTTCTAATATCATGATGAAAAGTTCAATGGCCCCAGATTCTTTTAGCCACAATATATCCAACACTCGTTCTCTTATTTTTTTGTCTAATATAAAAATAAATTATATTAATTTTAATTTATCATCAAAATTGGCAAATAAAATTATTATTATTTTTTATAAAAAAAAATATATTGTTATCTTTTGAAAGATAATTGGATGAAATTCAAAAATAAATACAGGAAGACTTTTTTTTTTGAAATACAAAAAAAACAACGTCGTAGATTTAAAATAAATTTAGAAAAAAAAATATTGTTAGTTTTACAAAATATACACCTGTTTAGTGATGAAAACTTGTGATAAAAAATATTAAATTTTAAATGAAGATGAAAGATTTTTTAATTTATTACCAGAGGATGTGACACGAGCATGAAGTTTTGCCAATATACTTCTTATCAATTCACTGTTATCTTGAATTTTTGGTAAACATGATTTGAGCTTTTCAAGTAATACCTCGTTAATTGGATCATCCAAGTTTTTATTTGTCGTTGACATTGCACTGTGAAATAAAAAGAAATTATTTAAAACAAAATTTTTTAATTGTTAAATTGTCTTTTTTATTTATCAAGATAATTTTATATTTAAAAAAATAAATGGTTAAAGATTTAAAATGCAATATAATAAATTAATTTAATTGGCAAATTGTCAAATATTAAATAGACAAAATTTAAAAAAACATCATTGATTAATTGCATGAATTTATGACTGATGTCAGAGACCTTCTGAAGGATTTATTTATTTATTTATTTATGAGACAAAATTAATATTATTAAACAATTAAAATTTATATTTTTAACAATTTAAATATTATGAATATAAGTACTTGTTAAATTTGACTTTTATATAAATTTTTTTAGATAATTAAAAAAAATAATTACATTTTAGTATGAAAAAAATTGTTATTCAGTTGATTGTTTATACTCAAAGGCTTAATGTAATTTTCTTTGTCACTGTCACGTGAACTTTTCATTGTAGAATAATTAAAAATAATTTTTCTATTATAAATTTACTTCACTTTAATTATTATATTTTGTAAAGTTTTTCTTGGTAAAGTACCAGGAAATAATTAATTTATTCTTACACAATTAGAATACACTTATCGTGATTTTATTCTACAATGTTATGACACTATTTATAAATATTTTTTGATGCTTAACCACCTTGCAAATAATTTACTAAAGAATAATACACAAAAAAGTATGTTAGGACTGTTATAATGACACTCAATTAAGTTAAAAATTAATAAATTTATCAACACATAATTAAATAAACACTATTATAATTATTTCTGTTTGTTTTATATCTAAAAAAATGAAAACAAACCTTGAAAATAGAAAAATAAAAACAAACAAATAAATAAAATTTAAAAAAAATTGTAAAATTATTTAGAAAAAACAATTTAAATATAATAAAAAATTAACATGTTAATTCAAAAAATTAAATAATTATGTGTTGCGTTAAATATTAAAATGATAAAAAAATTTAACGAAACACTTGTGTCGACTAGTAGAAACAGTTTGACGTTTGTCTCTGCCAAAACTATGTTTAAATCCCCTCGAAAATTTTGCTCACATGCTGCTAATGCTATTAATAAGATCTTGGTCTTTACGGAAATTCATATTACTTTTCCAAATTTACTTAATTTATTTTTATTTGTTTATTTATTTATTTGTCCTTGTATACCTTCAAGTTCAACAACCTCATTATTATTTTAACGTGAAAAATATAATGATGATGTCGATGATAATAATAAAAACAAAAAAAAAAATCAAATAAATAACCAGAGCAAATGTGAAGAAAGGCCACCAAGAACATCAACACTATCAAGATTATATTCTTGAACCACATAATACAACACATGAAAAAAACAAATTAACTTTTTAAAAAAAAAAAAATGAAACAAGATAAATAAATAATGGAAATATATATTAAAAGAAATAAATCTAAAATTCAATTTGCAATATTTTAAGCGAAAAAAATAGTTGATTATTTATTAAATAAATTGTCCAAAACATAAAGCCAAAAATAGTTGACGTTGTTATTATTTTAATAAACGAAATATAAACATTTTAAACTATTAAAATTATAAATTTTGACGCAGTTATATTTGCTCACCTGGCAAATGTTGATCAAGATGTTTATCTATTATAAATGCAAACTTGACATTGAAATTTTTTTAAGAAAAATTTAGAAATAATTTATCGATATAAGAATTATTAAAATTTATTATTTATTTTTCACTTGAAAAGTTCACTTGATGTCAATATAATAAATCCATACTGAAGGCGTCATCAATGATAATTTTCAACGAGAAAAATAAAAAAATAAAAACAAAAAAAAACCGTCACACGCAAGACTAACCAATTTTATTATATTTTTTTTTTGTTTAAAAAATTATGAAAGTTTAAATAATGACATGCAGTTATTGTCGCGTGACAACACGTTTAAAATTATTCATAATTTTTTTAGTTGAAACTTTTTTAACGCCAAATTAATTTACATACAATGTGAATTTAATTTTTTTATATTAAATTTGATGATTCATTGGTTATAGCACTTGTTGATAATAAAATGTTTGTTGATAAATATTAAAAATTAATTTTTTTGATAGAAAATATTATTGACGAGGTCATGGTTCAACTGAATTCAACTTGCATGCTGAAAAGTCAAGTGAAAAATAAAAAAAATAAATTTTACTACGTGTATAATCCATACATACATTGGTTATTGATTTTTCCTTGAAGCCACAACTACTAAATATAATAATAAAATGTAAAAAATATTAAAAAACATATCTCAAGTCTTTAAAAAACGAAAAATTAAATTAAACATTTTATAAACTACACGTGTTTTACGATGTCGTCAAATAATTCCACCGATAAAATCTCTCTATTTCGATATGAAAAAAAAAAAAACAAATCAATGATTTGTTACTAATTCAATTTTAATTTTAATAATAAATATAATTTTATATTTACTTACTAGCATGCTCCAAGAAAATGACAGTTAATTCTGATGATTTTCCTTTGATTTTCAGTTCGATAAATAATTTCTTGTGCGCCAAGCATTTCCAGCCTTTTGCCAAATCTTTGCATAGTTGAAAAAATAAAAATTGTCTCAATAATTAAGTCTTATTTTTTTGTAATAAGAGAATTTATCTGACCATTAAATAATCGAAATTTTCAAGAGAGAATTGTTTTATTTATATAAAAAAAAGAAAATGAAAAAGAGAAAGACACGAGTTGATGGTTGTTGTAGAAACAATGAACAAATGAAAATTTATACCTCAGAATTTTTAGATGTAAATGTAAATTGTGTATTTTAGCACCCTGATACTGTGCATATGCATGACTTTAATATAATGTTAGTAAATACATTGATAAATTTATATTTGTATATATATTTACACATCGATGTGATGCATGAAACCAAGTACTTTGAATTTTAGTTGTTCGTATCCGGTTTAGTTTTATCACGAAAATTTAAAGGGTGCATTGCTCCAAATTAATTTCAATATATACATCTATATTCATATTGAATTTAAATAAACCGCATTGTGTAACTGCAACGCCATCGGGTGTTCCCATCTTGAGCTCTAATTTTAAGTAAAAAAAAAAAAAAATAACAAAAACCAATTTATTTTGAGTCGATAAATCAATTTTTATAATAAATTAAGTATTTGGGCTTTTTTTTTTTCGTTTCATCAACAACAATTTGTTAATTAAATTTTTAAAAATATTTAATTTCAATTATTCTTATTTTTTCGCTAAAAAATAGTTAAATTTTTTTGGGAATTGACGAGCAGTGATATTTGAATTTTTGATTTTTTTATTTAGCGATATATAAATATTAAAAAAAAATTATGTTCATTCAATTTACTGCTTTTTAAACGATTGAATTAAAGGCATTTGAAAAGGAAAAAATTGTAATTCCAATGTGAAAATACTTGTTGTTGTTGTTACCTCTCAATAATCACGTGAATAATATTTTTCTCAATCCTTAATTATATCGAAGGACAGTGTATTAATCCCAGTCGATATTTAATCCTGTATAATATTTTCCTTAATTATTTTATCTTATCATAATTATTTAAATTTATAATAAATAAATTAAAACTTTTATCATATAAAAATCCATTTATATTTTATTTGCCTCATAAAGTACAAGAAAAATAATAATAAATTTGATCAATCGTGTATCAATTGAGATCGACACCAGCCCAGTATGTCATCATGGAATTAAATTACAGGTAAAAAAATTTACACCAGTCACACAAGATTTTAATTATTCACGTCTCAATTGTCAACATATATATTTATCCTTCTACATTTTTTCGATTTTTATTTATTATACTTTCAATGAATAACTATTTTAATATTTATTCTTCATTTACTTTTAAGCTTTATTGATGTTGAGTTTTTAAATATAAGCTGTTGTTTTTTTTTTATTATAAAAAACATCCAATAATTGTAATTTTATTTCAAGTTTTTTATAGTGTAATTATATGGTAATAATAAAATATAAACATAAAGTTATTATATGCATTTTATTGCTTTGAATAATATTCATCTGATGTCCCAAGATTTTATTTTGACAAATGTTAATTTGATTAGTAATATTATATAGACATGATCTACATGTGCCTCCTGGGTGTTAAGGACAAGGAGTGTTCGTAGCCTTCAATTTTATCCATCAAAAAGAAAAATAAATAAATGAAAAAAACAAAAAAAAAAAATGTATATATGGACAGAACCATACACACTTGAATATTTTTTCTTGGGCGTTGTAAAAGAGCCTCCAAATGATAAAAGCCAAGAGATAAAAAAATAAAATTTAAAATATAATAAAAATAAAAAATTCAGTAAGATTATTTGAAGGTGGGGAAGGTTTTGGTTCAGATGGAATATATAAACCGTGTGCGAAAAGAAATTCCGGTTAGTGAAGCCACTAAACGAGTCATCAACAAGTCGATCAATTAAAAATTAAAAGTAAACGTAAGTACAAATAATAACGAGTTAAAGAATGAAAAAAAAAATGCTGAAGAAGCAGATATCTATATGAGAAAATAAATAGTTAATTTAAATTTTTTTACTTTTACAAAGATGTTGATGTTATTGATGATACTATCCACTTGTTCAGCTGATAAATTGCCAACAGAAATTGTAAGAATGCCAAAACAATTTGGTGATTTAACAATGAAACAGCCTGATAGCTCATTTTATTCAACATTATATCCGAAATATTTTATTATACAGGTAATTGTAACATATATTTATCATTCAATAGTTATTTTATTTAAAAAATAGTTTGACAGGCCAATTGTATCACCAATATTTACAAATGAAGGACCAGAATCATCTCATGTATCAACGACGTCATCATCATTTAGCTACGGTGGTAGACCACTTTACGACTACAAAATTCATTTGAAACCGGTAATATAATTTATCAAATTGAATTATCAAATAAATATTTATTTAACTTTTTTTTTATTTATAGATTTATCAAGGCTTTCCAAGTTTAAATCCAGTTTATCATCCAAGTTACGAGCCTCAATATCCACCTCAATTTCCTCAGTTTCCTCAATATCCATCGGCTCAAATTCCACAACGACCACTACCACCATTACCACCATCGTCGAGACCACCACCAACCTCAGCTCCAATGTTACCACCATTTAACAGTGAAGACAATGATGATAATGATGATCGTATTGAAAAATTAGATGAAAAAATTGATCCATCAAATCCAAATGTTGAAAACTTTGATGACACAGTAACAATTGAAGCAAGTGATTAGAATATTTTCTTAAATAATAAATATAAGAACGTTTTTTTGTAAATTGTATTAAATATTTTGTACGTTTAAAAATAAATTTTATTAAATTGAAGCTAGGTTTATTCTATTTATATATTTTTATCAAAAAAATTGATGATATTTACTATCATTGTTATTGAGCCAAGAAACTTATCAAGTGACTTTAACAAGAGGTCACAATGCAACAAGTTTAATCAACAGTCGTGTAGACGTTATAGCGCAGTTTAATAATTGCTACCACTTTGATTCATACCACAGTGAAAATTAATATTAATTTAAAATATACATTACAAGTTGAGACGATGATGTTTATTGTAATAAGTATTTTTTTATTGGGATTTTTGGTTGAATTACAAGGACAAAATTTAACAAATAATGTATCCTTTATTGAAAAAAATGAACAAGTTGACAGGATGATGGAGAGTAAGGATTATTTAACATCGAAGAAGACGAAAATGTTTGGTAAAAAAAGCTATATAAGAGGAGAAAATATTAATGGGGCTGTGAAAAAATGGAAAAGAGAAATATCTGATTTTTATTCTAAGAAACAAGAGTATGATAGGGCTATTAATCAAACAATTGATGATTATTATTCGCAAAGAAAAGCTGCCATGGATAAATACTATGCTAGACAGAAACAAATATTTGAAAAATTCAGGGCGAACAATCAAGATATTACAACAATTAATACACCAACAACAAGTGTTAATAAAATTCATGAAACACAGACAACAAAACAGCCAATTGATTCATCAATAATACCAGTAAGTAAAGTCTTTCAATTTTATAAATCACATTGATAATGATTGATTGTTTTTCCAAGGAAAATAGTATGCTGGGTTATCATCGTGTTGGTGAAAGAACACATGAAGAAAATGAGAGATTATTATATCAGCATAATCTTGGTATTGGCTTGAAGGGTAAATCTGAAATTGATGCTGCATTTGAAGTTATATTGGACAAACAGCTATCAATAACTTGTGTTGAATTAATTCCTTACAATAAAAATTCAACAACAACAATGAAAATATTAAAAGGTGGTGTTAAATATCATTTTATTAAAATCAAATTACAACCCAAAGAAAATCAGGGGCTTTCTTATATCATCAAAGTT